>PVKN010007929.1:0-25853 GCA_004027915.1 Capromys pilorides
CTTCTTCTTCTTCTTCTTCTTCTTCTTCCTCTTGTCCTTCTTCTCCTTTTTCTTCTTCTTCTTCTTCTTTTAATGTATTTGGTTGTTATAGGGTCTCTGTCTTAGTTACTGTTCTGTCTTTGCTGGGAGAAATACCTGACACACAAGCTTAGGGAAGGAAAGGTTTATTTAGCTCACATTTACTGGAGGTTTCATAGTTTAAAGCAGCCTGAATTACATAGCAAGACCTCGAGACACTGCCATTCCATGCTACAGGGTCTGGCAGAGAGGCTGGGGTGCCACTGGGGTCCAGGATGATCTGCTTCATACCTCTAAGAGAGGCCACCAGAGAGGGGGATAGGGAGGCACGTGTTGTTGGTTTAACAGTTGGTGCCTCTCTGGCCCTGCCCCTCAAGCTCCGCCCTACTCCTCTGGCTCCACAACTCTAGCTGTGCACTTGACAGCCCCTTGGGCTTGACAGTCCATGAGGCTTTGGGGGACAACTAGATAAAAACCATAACAGTCTTACTATGCAGCTTGGACTTGTAGTGATCCTCTTGCTTTCAGCCTTCATTACGGGTGTGTGCCACTACTCTGTGGCAGTTCAGCCTGACCTGGGGGTGGAGCTGGTGTGGCATGTGGTGCCAGGGATTGAACTATGGTCCCTGAGCTTGCCTAAGTTTGCCTAAGCAGGCTCTTTATTCTGCTGAGTTATGTCGATGTCCCATGAGTATGTTCTTAAGGTACATCTATTTACCTAGAAATGCTTCAAGCATATCCTTCTTTATGGCTAAGTGGTGCTTTATTGTATAAAAGAATCACATCTTCTTTATCTATTCACTGGTTGATGGGCATTTGGGTTGTTTAGCTATTACAAACAGTGCCGTTATAAACATGGGTATGCATATATCACTGTACTATGGTTCTTTTAATTCTTTTAGGAGGAATGCTGGTTTTAAATCATTGAACCTTGAAGAATTTGTATCAGTCAGACTATTACTAAACAGTGGTTGAGTATCTACTTATTTTAAGAAACAAAAAACCTATATAACTCACTCCATGCTCTTAGGAGCTGGTAATGTGGGTAGAAAAGACACAGCAGGAAAAAGCAAAATAGCATACAGATTCTATCATTGCCAGGGCTGATAAGCATCTTCACTGAGGAGCATAAGTAGCAGGTACTCTTCACCTGTTCTCTCTGGCTTGGGGACCCCTTGTATAACACATGTGGTTAGAAAGGAAACTGTCATATGGAAATATGTTCTTTAAACACTGAAAGCAAAACAAAGCAGGTGTGTGACTACAGAGACAACTAATTTTCTGTATTAATCCATTAATAACAATTTAGACAATCATGTGGCACACCCCTGAAATCCCAGCACTTGGGAGGCTGAGACAGGACGATCATTGTGAGTTCGAGATTAGCCTGGGCTGCAAAGTGAGCTCAAGGCCAGCCTGAGCTGCCTAGTGGAGCTCCATCTCAAAACCACGAAAACAAACAAGCAAACATCTCCCAGTTTAGCAATACTTTTATCACCCAATTTTGAAGCAGTTATGAAGATCACCCCTCAAGTAGGACTCCGGGTGTACTTCTCAGAGAGTAGCCTTGGACCTTGCTGCCCAGGGCCTGTGTCGGCCTGTCCCTTTGGATATTGTCGGGTCCTTTAGAATACACACAACGTGTTTACATCCATTGGTTCCTACGCCTTGCGAGGTGGGCAAGGTGGGCTGATTATACCCGAAGAAGCAGCCGTGGAGGTGCAGAGCCTGGTGGCCACTCACTCCCCAGGGCCTTGCCCACCTCACCCCTACATCTAGGTCCTTTTGGCCTGCTGTAACAAAGTAGCACAGCCTAGTGAGGAAGATTCCTTTCTCCTTATTCTGGAGCCTGGGAAGACCCACACCTAGGCAAGCACTCTCTTGCGAGAACCTGCTTTCTAATTTAGAGAGCTTTTCCTTCTGCTTGTGTCCCCACAGGGTGTGAGGGACAATTCTCTGGAGCCTCTTTCTAAAGAAACTAATTTCATTCACCTGGTCCCTCCCCAAGGCTTCTCCACCTAATGCCACCACATTGGGATTAAGTTTCAACCTAGACATTCAATTTAGGTGCAGCTGAGAGCTCAAAGCCCCAGGTACACTGGCCCCAAGCCATAGATTCAAATTTAATTGGTTTGGGTTAGGGTCCCCCAGACTTGCCAGGTGGTTGGATCCTGTCATTCCCAATGGAGAACCACTGTCATACTCTCAGGTGCAGTTGTTTCAGGTGGATTGGTGGGTCCTGTGGATTTGAGTTGGGATTTTCTAGCCCACTGGCTATGTGGTCCTGAGCAAGTGGCAAGGTCTTTGAGCTCCAAGTTTCTTATCTGTAAAGTAGGGAAAATTGAGAGATTGAATGAGACAGTGGGTGCAAAGCTCTTAATGTACATGCTGAATAAATGGTAACTGTCCTAATACCTGAGATCGTTTTCCAGACACAGATGAAAGAAGGTGGTGAGAGCCTCTGTCCCTGTCTCACTCTTTGTGCTGTGTTCCTGTGCCTCTAGATCCAGCAGCCCAGTACACACCAAAACCTTGTGCCTGGGACAAGGCAGCGTGGCTGTCCCTAGTCCCACAGCAGCCCTCAGGAGCTGGGAGATAGGCATGTATGACGTAGGCAGAGGGAATGCAGAAGAAGACACTTCTGCACTTAAAGCACTTTTACTTTCTCAAGTGCCTTTCTCATGTAAAAAAGAAGTGCTCACACAATCACTTTCCACGGTGGCTGCATTACCATTATTTTCAACACTCTGAGGACAAAATGAGATTAGGTGGGGGGAAGGGGCCACGGGAAGATGAGCATTCAAGTGCTGGATTTAAATCCAATTCTTCAGGTTGAGCCTGTGTTAATGCACTGTTATAGGATTTGGAGGCAAGGGCCTCTGTGGCTTAATGCAAGGTTTCTCCAACATCTGGGTCACGGACAATGTCGCTGCCGCTTTTATTCTAACTATATCAAGAGGATAGTGAGGGTGAGAGCTAATTCTTAATTCCCACAGCTGCTCACCTTGGAGGCACCAAATGGATCGTCCTGTCAGCGCGCCTCTCTTCATCACGGGAGACCTGAAACAGAGATGGTTCAGCCCTTGCAGATGATTAGAGAGGGGGCAGGGGTACGCACGCTTGATAGCTTCTGCTCCATCTGGATGCATTTCAAAAAAGAAGCATCCAGGGATCAAAGAAGGATGCACATTTAATTACCCGCTGTAGCCACAACCTGCTCAGCCCTCCAGGAGGCCCCAGAAGTGTGGGCATGGAAGTGGCAGACCGCACGCCCCAAGCACGGATTCATCAGCATCATGGGCATGGTGAGAGGTACAGCGATGAGGAACCGAGTCCCTTCCAGGAGGAAGTTCAGAGTTTAGCATGCAAAAAGTTCACTGTAGGATTCTACTGTGAGCAGGGAATTAGGAGAGCAGGGCTGACACCGTTCCTGGGCCGCCTTAACGGCTGTTCTCAATCATTTTTAAGAAATCCATTCTACAGATCAAAGGAGTTACACACACATTTCCTACCCTGCATTGCAACTAGTAGTGGTTGAGGAAGCAGTTTGAGGTCATAAACTGTTTGTAACTAGAACTTTCCTAGTAAGTTCCAAAAAAATGTTTGTGGGCCAGCCGAATAGCAGAGTGGATTAAAGCGCCCGCTTAGGCAGTTGCAGCAGCTGGGATTCGATCCCTAGTGTGCTGTGCCGGCCCTGCCCCCGGGATGTGTTGACACAGCGATTGAGATTGGGCATGATGGGCACGTCTGTAATCCCAGGGCTTGGGAGGCTGAAAACAGGAGGATCACTATGAGTATAATCTACATAGTGAGACCCTGTACTAAAATAGAAAAAGAAAAAGAAAACATTTGTTCTGATAAAAGAAGAGATGCAGCTGACCCCGCTTCTTTTCGTTTACTTGGAAAGCAAGCGTGATGCCTGGCTGTATGGTAGCCGTCCTGTAACCACCAGATCTTAAGCACTTTTGCTAATACTGAGTCCAAGGCATGACTAGCAATGCACATCATTGCGTCAGCTACCAGGAGTCTGAGTCCGAACACGTCTGCGGCCCCTGTGCACTGGCTATAGCTGTTGCAAGTGTGACAGAAGACATGCAGAGTCCTGGCGTGAGTCCCCTGGGGCTTGAGAAAGCTCCCTGGGGCTCATTGGGGTCTTAATTGCTCATACTTACTTGTGACAAAACTGAGGAACCCTGAAAGATGACTGGCCCCTCGGGCCTGCACGCAAAGAGCTTTGGAGGACACCCTGCTTCAGGGGAGAGAGGACCAAAGCCTGGGCCAGCCACAGAGAGCTGTCACATTCCCTAGGAGGGATGGGAACAAGGCCCAGGTTGTTTCTGGCAAGTCCTCCTATCCCAGAGTACTGCATTCCCAGCACATTCTATAGTTATTTTGAGAGCACAGGCAAGAAGATGGGGGTGAGGTGGGCTGGGTCAGTCAGGGCCATCTGGGTTTGGCAGAGGCAGCAGGCCTAAGACAAAGCCTACGTTAAAATGCTGTCACTAATGTTGTCAGGCCTCCAAAACAAAGCTGGCAGCTGCTTGCCTGCAGACTTCTTATTACGTGAGGAAAATAAGTCCTCATTTTTCTAAGCTGCCACAAGTGAAGTTTTCTGTTCCCTGCAGCTAAATACCATTCTGATAGACTCAGAAAAGATGGAGACTCAGGGGTTACCAAGGTGCCAGAGGAGAGAGGCATAGGAGGGGTCTAGGAAGTCTTCCTGGAGGAGGTGACAGTATTTGACATGAGATTCAAAAGACTTCACAGTGAAATAGGTAGAGAAGGGAGGACAGCAGGCCACAGTGTGAATAAGGAACAAGTTGGAATTGACCCAGGGAAGGAGCAGCTAGTTAGTGTCCATGGGTTTACAAATTCTGGTAACTTAGAGTGAGACCTGGGACAGCTATTGACTCTTGTCCTTGGTAGGCCCAAGAATAGGCTACTGCTGGCCTGTCTGGGTCCAGGAGCAGAGTTTGCATTGTTGGGAATGCCGTCCTTTTCTTTCTGTCTTTGTCCTTAGTGTGCTGGTACTGAGTGGTAGACAAGATGACCATGAGCAGTGTGTGCCCTGTGGTTTCCCTCTGGGAAGCCCTGTAGGGTAACTTCAGGCTCTTCGTGGTCCTGTATTAGGGCTTGCCAAGCCCATGAGTGGCCCTAGTTGGTTCACTCCTGATGAAGTCAGCGCACTCTTGATGAAGTCAGCGCAGAGGGCTGCGGGTGTGTGTGTGTGTGTCTGAAAGGGACCCCCCCCCCCCCCCGGGCAGGGCGCCACCTGGCGGGTCCTTGCCAGTGGGGCGCCTTGGAGCGAGGAGTTCAGAGAAGATGGCTGGTAGAGCGTTCCTGGCAGATACAACTGCAGCGACATGGATCTAGAGGAGCAGGAAAGTCAGGTCGGCCAGCACCAGGGAGAAAAAGCAACCAGCTCTGCTCCCCTGGGGCACTTGGCTCAAGGCTGTCGCATCTCCACGGTTGACCCTCCCAGAACAGAACTGTGGAGAACGTGAACCAGAAGAGGGCCGTGCTGTGGGGGCCAGGACGAGCAAGGGGGTTGGAGAGCTCAGCCCTGGCGGGACCTACAAACTCCTCTTCCATGGGCCGCTTTGTCCTTGCCTTCACTTGCCATCCGGTTGGGCTTGTAGGCATTTTCTTTTTCTTTCTTTTTTCTTTTTTTTGTGGGACCAGAGTTTGAACTCATGACCTTGCACTTGCCAGGTCATGGAGCTATCTCCCCAGCGCCCTCCTTCCTTCCTTCCTTCCTCCCTCCCTCCCTCCCTCCCTCTCTCTCTCTCTCTCTCTCTCTCTCTCTCTCTTTCTTTCTTTCTTTCTTTCTTTCTTTCTTTCTTTCTTTCTTTCTTTCTTTCCGTGTGCATGCTTAGGGAAGGATCCACAGGGTGTTCAGGGTCTCATTACTAGATCCGAGTGATCCAGCTGTTTACAGCCTCCCAAGAGCTGGGATTACAGGCCCACGACACCATGCCCAGTCTCCATCGCTGTCTCAGCGTCACTGGGGGTGGTGAGGGCATAGCAAGCCCAGGGATCGAACTCCTGGCCACTGTGCCTGCTTGCAGGCGCTTTAATCCGCTGAGCTATTTGGCTGGCACACCCATTTTCTTGCTGTTAGGAACACATAGAAACACATTCTCTCTGGCTCTCTCTTTCTAAAAACACAGATTATAGGACAGGCTGCTTTCCAGCGTTCAGCATCTCTGCACTCCCAGCAGGCCTCCCTGCCGTCGCTCAAGTCTCCAGGAGCCTTTTGGGTCAGCCGGGGCATGGTGTCTGAAATCACCGGAAGCCCTTCCTCCATGGAGGCATCCACAAGGCTTGCTCTCATCAGCTGGAAACTTTCTGGGCCTTTGCCACTCAGGGTTAGGGAGGGTTGTGGCTCTGTGCAGCTCAGGAGAGAAATGTTGTTTGGACATGCTCAGGTTCCTCATTTCTGGGCTGTTCCTAGAACCCCCTGCTCCCACCGCAGCCCTCTGCCAGTTAGCCAGCCCAGTAGTCTGCCTTCGCCCTGCCTTTGCTGCACAGCTGTTTGCTGTGCCCTCACCAGGCACAGGCCCATTTCCTGTACGCTTCCTTGGCCAAGCGAAGATTCTCCTGGAACTATCTGCCACCGAACGCGGCAGGCGCCTCTTCTTATGCTTGCTTTGGAGCTGCGTTTGCAAGTTTAGCATTGTTCTCTTCCCTCTTCCTTCCTACCTGCTGAGCCCAATCGTTTTTTTTTTTTTTCTTATCCCTCTTCTTTTCTCTCCATGACTTCTTAAGTTCCCATGAGGCTTTGGCACAAATGCAGTTTGTGCTGTTTTTTTATGATGTTCTCTCTCTCTCTCTCTCTCTCTCTCTCTCTCTCTCTCTCTCTCCCCTTCCTTTCAGAGTCTTGCTGTGTTTGGGCTGGACTTAAGTTCACTCTAAAGCCCAGGCTGACGTGGAATTCATTGGCAATCCTCCTACCTCAGCCTTCCAAGCTCTGGGATTACAGGTGTGCGCCACCATGCCCAACTTTACATATATCCAGATCTTTTTCTGCCCATGAAGCTCGCCTTCTCATACACCTCTTGGCTCTTAGAGAAATGCTTCTTTTTGGAAGTGGCAAGTGGAGAGAGCTGGCAGCCTGCAGTGAGAAGTTTCTTTTTAAGTCTTCAGCATCACTTCCTAGCACACCGTGGTGCGAGTCACTTATGCTCTGCTCTCCATCCGTACCATGGAGAGAATATTAGTACCCACCTCTTATGTCATTTATGGGTGTTAAAGTGGTCTCTGGGAAAATGCAATGTGTGCCAAGAGACGTGATGCTTATGTACGTGGACTGTGTGGAAGGCAGCTTTAGCCAGCTTTAAGACTTCGGGGTGGGGTGGGGCTGCATGGGCACCTGCCTGGCAGGCACAAGGTCCTGAGCTCCATCCTTGCCCCCACATGCCGGGCTGGCCACTCACTGTGCCGGCTCCAGAATGGGGCGTGGTCGTGCATGCCTGTAATCCCAGCCCTTGGGAGGTTAAGACAGGAGGATCTTTGAGTTGGAGACCAGCATTGGAGCTATAAAAAGTGAGCACAAAGTCAGCCTGAACTGCATAGCGAGACTCTGTCTTAAATAATAAATAAATAAACTAATTAAAAAGACAAAATTTTCCTATGTACCCAGGTATTCAGAAAGCTCTTCATTCCCAGGGCTTTCTGTAGTTTCTCTCCAGAGACAGATACTGGAACTGACTGAAATATTATCTGGATTCCTTGCTCCAAAACACCCAGGATCTTATATTTCTGAATGTCTGAACAAGCTGGAGCTTTGACCTCTCTTGTGCTTCTACTGGGCTTAATTTGGAAATGAATTTGAAGTCACTGAGACGTTTTGAGACTCCACACGTGTGACCCATTGCGCTATTTGGAGTGTGGCTTATTACCCTTTGTGACCTTGGTCTCTTGACCTGGTCTCACCTGTGCTTCTGACTTCACCCCGGCTCCAGGCTTCTCTGAGTGGGGTGCCACTGGTTTTGCAGTTCTTGGATGTCTTGGTTTCAGAGTTACTGATTTTGCGCCTCTCAGGTCTCAGGCAGGCTCTTACACACCTTCTGCCCTTCACTTTAAGTAATGCTACTCTGACTCTTTTGAGAGGAATGGGTGAACTCTAACTGAATTCTTTGTGCTCCAGTGAGATTTCCTTAATTACCTCTGCGTAGGACACATTCTCCATTTTTTCCCAAATTATACTTTATACTTGCAGTATAAAATTTTTTTTATATTTAATGTAATCTATTATGTAATACTACACATGACATGTTATATTGCATAGCAATATGTCTAGCATATTATATGTAATATATTGCACTGCACAACACATAATCGTTTACTATATATTGAAATTTTCCAAGCAGTCTACTGTTCTTATGGGGGGTACGGAAGGCTGAAAAAGAGGTAAAACAATAGGTCATGCTACCCCCTAGTGGCAGAGCATGGCAATACAATCTCAGGAAACTTTTTTAAAGCTACTTCTTAGCAAACAGAAGCTACAGACCAGGCAGATAAATATAGAATGTGGGTAATTCCACTCAGGTTATATATTTAAATGTGTTTTCACTGCAATCCATATTCATAAATGTCAAGGTATTTCCAGCTCTGTGATTTTATTCTTTTTACAAAAATAGATCATCACTATCAAAAATGTATTATTTTTAGTGGATACACAATGTTACCTACCATATGTGTATGAATTAAACGACATTTCCCCCTGCAATTCACTTTTTTTTTGTTTTACAAGAAGCTGTTTGTGATGTCTTGTACCTTCTGGGTGTTTCACATGGTGACTGACGCAGAGCTCTAGGGCCCTGAGCCGCCTGGCGAGCTCCGCTAACGCTGCTGTGGAGTTGAGGCACCTAGGCTGGCTGTGTCCAGGTCGCTGGTGAATCTGTTCGCAGAGCTGGTGGGTGGTTGAGCAGCCCGGCTGGAGCCTGCTGGGGTGTATGGTCATTTGGTGAGCACTAGAGCTTCCTTCTGTTCCTTTGCGAGGGCCCGAGGCTGGAACTCTGCAGCCCAAAGACTGGATCTGGGAACAGCAGCCTTCTGATGGTTATATACTACATAGTTACATAGATATCGTATATCCTAAATATATACTGCTGCCTCTAAAACCTACAATAGACCGTGTATCATATTATGTGTATTGTTCATAATCATCCTGACCACGCTAAGAATAGTTAACACAACATAAAAGGGCAGAAGTGGGCAGACTTTCTTTTGTAAAGGGCTAGAAAGTAAATATTTTAGATTTCTGGGCCACGAAATCTGTTACAACTGTCCTACTCCATTCTGCCAGTGTAGTGAAAAGAAAAAGCCCTAGACAGTACATGGTAAGTGCTGCTGCTCCAGTAAACCTTCACAAAGCACACAAAGGCAGGCGGTGGGCTGGAAGTGGTCCCGGGCTCACGGTACCTGTCCCTTGCCTTGGAACAGCCTGTCCCCTTTCTGGCTGATGGCCAACATTCTAAGAACCACAAGCAATCACATGGACTATTGTATCCAGTTCCTTGAACAGAACACGTTTCTGAAAGTGTAAAAATTTGTTGTCACTTTCAACTGGGCTCCTGTTTATTTAGGTTTTTGGAGCTATTTGGTGGAGGTGGAGCCTTTTATTTCCTGAAAAGGTTTAGTGGAGCCGTTGCAAATTCTCTCTCCAAAGCAACTCTTGGACTTTTTTTTTTTTTTTAATCAAAATCTAATTTAGAACACTGAGGTCTCTCTGAGGCACCTCTAGCTTCTTTCCTTCCTATGTGCATACCTTGGTCCAGTTTTTTCCTTTCTTGTTTCCAACTCGCTGCGTGTGTAATTAAAAGTCTCCTCATTTGGAAAGTTGGAGCCCGCCTGCGCTAATCATCCCATGGCCCTCCTGTGGCCTCTTCTATTTCCTTTTGAGTTGCAGGGCTGAGACTGAATGGCAGTCAAGGTCAGGCTGCCTGCATTTGTATTACATACCAGCGCCCCATTACCGTGGTGTTGGCCGCTTAATGCAGACTAATAGCTCATTCTCCTCCATGACCTCTAGCGGCCCTCTGCAGCCTTCCTCTGTGCTCCTTTGTGATCAGCCCAAGATCTTTCCTTGAGGGAGTTATAACTAATTCAGGGCCCATCAGTAATCATAAATAGTTTAAATTGGTCTTTGGAGTGCGGCTGCCTCCCTTGGGTCACTTAATTTACCAAAGGTCCCCTTGCTCCACTTGTCCCAGACCGGCCCCTGTCACTGCCCTTATTAGCAGTTTCCACAGCTCACTTTGGTCCAATTGAGAGATGGAACCTATATTTGGGAATGAACTCAATGCATTAAAGATGGTTTTGATCAGACTCCAGGGTTCTTTTTTTGTTGTTTTTAAAAAATATCTGAAGAGATTGTTTCTGGAGGATTTCTGAGCAATCCTCAACTAATCCTAGAATTGTGTTAAAGGTGGTTTGCTTCTGTTCTGAGAAACCCTAGAGATTTTGCTTTATCTGAAACTTGAGGGTTTTACTAAGTTTTAATAATTTGTAACCTTTGGAGGATTTTGGAGATGAGATTTTAAAGCTGCCCCCAATTGGTAATTTTTAAAAATGATGCTTAAATGCATGAGGTAAATTAGTAAAACTTACAGGTGGATTGTCATTAGCCAATAATAATTGTCAGTGATAAATTCCCTGAATTTGATCATTTTCACTGGGGTTTGGAATGTCCTTATATTTGGGAGAGGCATGCTGAGGGCTTTAGGGGTAAATGATCATGACACTGTCCCTTGTTTCAAATGGTTAAGCAGGAGGAGGATAGAAGAAGTGCATATCAGTATATCTATAAACACACACATGTATGTAGGAAGATAAAGCAGACATGGCAAATTGTTGATGAATTTCTTGAATGAAAGCATTACAGCGAGAAAAACTGATCTTGGGTGGATGACCTGCAAGCGATGTAGGGGAAAAAATGATCTCCTGACCTGAAAGTTACCTGGGATTATTAGTTCGTGTTCTCTAAAACCAAAGAATGAATTTTAGGAACAAACAGAGGCTATGAGCAAAATATATTTATTGGGGGAAAGAAAGCTCTTGTCTGAGAGAGGTACACGAGGGGGCTCTGAGTGGTTGGTGCTCAGGAAGCTGTCTCTTCTAGGGACTTTTATATGTAAAATCTTGTGGTGAGGTGGGTTTAAGGTGAAAACTATGGAAACTCGCTTAGGTGGACATAAGGTGGGCCAAAACTATGGTCAACCAGTGAGATTACAAGCACCATTGCTCAGGTTAAATTGATTAAATCCAGTACCAAATGAAGAAGCCAGGGACAGGGTCTCTTCCTATTGAGGGTTGGGTTAGTGACTCATTTGGACTTCTTCAAGGTGATTGATACCAATTTAGAATATCAATCCCTGATGCCCATCCTTAGGGAAGTATGTAGCTGTAGTTGTTTGCTCTTTTGTCTTGAGGTCTGGCCCCCAGCGGGGAGTGTCTGTCTCTTCCAAGTTGTAAAGTCACCTTGTCTTCCATATTGTGTCCTTGAGGGCCTGGTCCTGACTGACTGCCTATAGTATTTCTGATTTAGCTGCCTACAACAATGACATTGTCTTTTGTTTCAAATGGTTCATCAGGAGAACAGAAGACATGTGGATCAGTATATCCACGAACACACACATATATGTAGGAAGATAAAGCAAATATGGCAAATTGTTGATGAATTTCTTGAATGAAAGTTGAATCCAGGTGAAGGGTGTGTGACAGTTCATGGGTATGATGTTTTTGCAGCTTTCCTGTTGGTCTGGAGCTTTTTTTGAAAATGAAGTTTCATTAGTTAGGAAAATGAGTCAGTAGTCAGAGTGGCAGCTCAGACATTTGAACAGTGGCTGGGCAGTGTACTCTCCCCTTAGTGGCCTCGCTGTGTTCTTGGATTTCCTCCTTCGCCCTGTGTCAGCGAATGCTTCTGCTCTTCTTGTTGCCAGAGCTCTGCCCCAACTCAGTCAGGAAGTCATCGCCTATAGACTGAGACCTGGGCCCGTGCATTCTGAAAGCCAGGGGCTGTGACGAGGACAGGGGAGTGGGAAGTAAGTCAGCGCTCTTGGCCTTTCCCTCAAGGAGCAGCAGTCACAAGGGGAAGGCAGAATGAAACAGAACTACGAGAGCTGTGAAGGAAAGGCTTGACTTGCGGAAAGTGCTGACCCACCTCAGGATTTAAGGGATCTTTCCTGGGAGAGGTGGTGACACTGATCTCAGAGCTGCAAGACTGGAGGGTGAGCCACAGTGCGGGGCCTACATGTGTGTGGAACCCTGCAGTGTGTTGGAGGGGTCAAGTGAGGCAAGCCTGCATGGGCAGAGGGAATGGGTGCTGTGGTGGGTGAGGTTGGCGAGGAGGCCTGGCTCTCACAAACCATTTGGGTGACTTATTTTTCTTTTTTTCTGTGAGCCTTGGAAAAGCGTAGGCAGTCATGTCGTGATCAGATTTGCATTTTTGAAAAAAAGCTCTCTGGCTGCAATGTAGCAAATAAAACGAAAACGCCAGCAGTGATGGGAGGGAAGCCAGGAGGCTGTCAGGGCATCCAGGGAGCTTCGACGCTTCTCTGGACCAGATGGTGGCTGTGCTGATGGAGAGAACTGGGTAGACTGCAGAGGCATGTGGGAGGGAGGCTCAGCAGAACTTGTGACTAATCAGACTATCTTATTCTGACATCTTTTTATTGAAAGTTTCCCTCTTTTTCTCTTTGTCCCTTTTTGTCTCTCTGTCTCTGTATCTGTCTCTGTTTGTCTGTCTCTGGTTTGCAGATGGGTTAGAAAAATGCAGAAAGCTTTTTCTTCCAAAAAAGCATTTGCAAATATAACCATTTACTTGGCATTGATTGATTGTCTTGCTTGTGTATGTCTGAGGTGAATATTCATTTCACTGAGAGGATGGCTTAGTCCCTCAGTAAGATCATGCTCATTAAGGATTGAAACCTACTGTCTCACCCATTCTGGAAACTTAAACTGTGAGATGGAAATTAATGTAGCTTTTAAACAATGTATTGCTTTTATAAAATTGTACATTAGACAATAGGGTTTCTAGGGAAGATATGAATTTTGACAGGGAAGAGGCCCTGCCGGATGCAATCACAACACTGACAAATAAATGCCGTTGTACTTTTCCATGCCACTGATGATTTACAATTATAGAAGTACATGGTTCCCTGTGATTTATGGTACCCTGTGAGCTGTGGAATTACTTAGCAAAATCAGTTTGTTGTAAGATTTTTCCCCCTTGCTTAGAAAAAATTTTGGCCTGAAGAAAAGATGACATTAATTTAGGAATAGTGGAGTTATCATTGAGTTATCAAAATAAATCCTAGGACATAAATCAATTCTACTGCATGGAGAATGCTAAATCGATAAGCTCAGAAAGACTTTATTGATTCTGTGGCCATCACTCAGCCTTCTTCATTAGATTCCCTGGCCATATGTTTAATGGAAATGATAATGTAGATAACTTTGGGTAGGTGCATGCATCCTGACTTTGATTTGGGTAGCTCCAGGTGAGTGAAATGCTCTGGCTCAGCTAGTTTTCTCCTGCTAGTTCAGGAGCGTTCATGTGGGGGACTTACACCTCATTCTGGTCTTCTCGAACATCTCCAGGCCAATAGGGGCACAATGCTTGAAAGTCATTCCTTTAAAATTTAAAAAAATTGGGACCGGCGAGATGGTTCAGTGGTCTAAAGCGCCTGCTTGGGAGGGCTCGGGCAACTGCGGGGACTGCAGTTCGATCCCCGGCACCACATGCTGCGCCAGCGCCACCACCAGGGCAGGCTGAGCCAGCCACGAAATGAATAAAGAAAGAAACAAACAAACACAACAAGCAAACAAACAAACAAAAAAACAAAAAAAAAAATTTAAAAAAATTGTATTTATTTGTTTTTGAGACAGGATCTTATGGTGTTACTCGGGTTGGACTAGAACTCCCTACGTGGGCCGGACTGGCTTCAGACCTGTGGTCCTTGTGCCTTGGCCTCCTAAGTGTTGAGATTAGAGGCCTGTGCTGCTATGATAGACTTTGCTTTATAAAATATTTGCAGAGGAAAGGCCTCTGTGGCAACCTACTTCTGGGTCCCAGCCTGTCTCTCAGGAACTATCTACCCAAAAATTTTTCCTCTTTTTTTGGCACTGAGGATTGAACTCAGAACCTTGTACTTACCAGGGAGACTCTTATGCTATATCCCCAGACCTAACTTTTCCTACTCTTAATCTCTGCTGTTTCTTAGGACTCATTCTTCAATTTCAGGGGACATGAACTTGGTGTATTGGACATGAAGCATGGTGGGAAGTACATTTTCCTCTATATTACCACCAAATCTGGCTTAGAGTCAGTTTTTTAAAAGTTGAATTAAAAAATTTATATGACTAAATCAATCATGCTATTAGGAAACATTAAAAAAATTACTCAGAGTTAATACCACACCCAGGCAATTTTTTTTTAATGTATGTGCTATAGGGTCTCACTACGCAGCTCAGACTTGCAGTGCTCCTCCTGTGTTCAACCTCCCCAGCACTGTGATTACAGGCGTGTGCCACCACACCTGGTCTTGGTGGTTGGCTCAGCATGCCCGGGGGTGTGGTCAGCATGCATGTGGTGCCAGGGTTCGAACCCCAGTCCTGTACTTGCCTAAGCAGGTGCTTAGTCCGCTGAGCTATCGCACTGGCCCTATCAAGACAACAGTTGTACTGAAATATATAATACAATTGCATCCATATGGCAGAAAAGCTCCTACTGGGTGGTAATTGTCAACCACTTGCTCAAGTACTTAGCAAGACTTTGCTTGTGTCATGTTGTAATGTCCCACTGTGGCAAGTTACACAGCACCCTGTATTTGCGGGGTGGACAAATAAACGATCACTGGTTCACAGGGTCTGAGTTGTGGCCATTTATTTTTAAATACACTGCAGGAGCATAAATAATCTTCTATTTTCTGCTTTTTTTCCCCATAAAAGCTTAACTATAGGTATGTTGTCCTATACAGTTTTTGAGCTCATACATTAGAGATTTACTATGTATTAATTGTTTTGAATAGCTAACACATTTAATCCATAGACAGCTGGAAAATGTGGATGAAACTATTATTCCTGTTGCTAGAGAGTTCACTGAGGCTCAGGGACATACAGCAACTTCCCAGAGGTGACACAGCTATGAAGTGGGAGAGCACAAATTGTAACCTTGATTTTTTCTAACTCTATAGCTGTATTCTTAGTAGACTTTCCATGAGGCTTGGTATTTCTTTTCTTTTTTTTTTCTTTTGAGTGTTTAGAGGTCCAGAAATTATAAGAAATATGATTAGGAGGATTTCTCTAAGTTGTATGTGAGGCTGGCCTTTCACTCCCATGTTTTCTTGGCCCTGGCGTGGCCTGGGCCTTGTAGGAGAGCCACACCCTCTTCCAAGAGAGCCAAGTAAGCCTTTGGGCTACTTTGATGCTTACATTTCTGCTGAGCCACAGAGGCAAAGAGTTGGTAGCAATTCCATCAAGCCCTGAACTAAGGGTGTGGGGCTATTTATTCCCTGTGGCTGCTCAGCCTCCTCCTGCCCCTCTCGGATGGCAGAGTTCAACCTGAGCAGGCAGAGTCATGGCCCAGGAGCCTTCAGCTTCTTTGTCCTAGGCCAAGTTTTCCCCTGACGATTATTCTGAAAACTCTCAGGCCCCTTGCAGCACACTTCCCGCCTCGCCCCACCCCCTGCATCTTCTTGTGATTTATTTCTCAGCTGATTGTTGCTTCTGCCAGGGGAAGCCAGGCTGAGCCACGGCTTAGGTGTGCTCTGGGGAAGGTGTCTCTTGCTCAGCCATCCCGTTCCTCAAATGGGTGGGGTTCAGAACAAAGGTGCGAATGAGCTGCTCAGATATAAATGTTATGCTGTGTTTTGGTTACCTTTCTCTCATTGCTCAAATACATGATGCTCAGAATTAGAGAAAGACAGGTTTATTTAGTTCACTGCTTGTGGAGGTTTCAGTTCATAATCAGCTGGTTCCAAGGCAGGGTGGCGCATGGCAGAGGGCAGCAGTTCATAAACAAAAGCAATGAGAGCAAACAGGGAGGGGCGAGAGGAAGCCTCTTTCCTTCCCTTGCATTCTATGTAGGCTTTCTCTTCAGGGCGAGTGTAGCACTCACACCCATAATCCCAGCATAAGACCATGAATGAATCACAAACTCTACAAGCCCAACCCATGGCTGCATAAGGCTTTAGGGAGACATCTACACACAAATCATAACAGGCAGGAAAGATCGTACACGAGAATTATCATCAACATTAAGAGTACCTTCAGAGGTGGCCAGGAACCTGACAGGAAGCTGCAAGGTGCTCTTCTCTCTTATATTCACCACTGTTTCAAGCCATGGGGCCAAAATATAGGCAGTTGCCTAAAGATCTGGAACCACATGCATAGTGTGCCAAATACTCAGTTTCTCAAAAAACCTCAGGCCTTGCCTGCCAGTCTGCTTCTGGGTACATTCACCCCAGTACCAGGACCCCCACAGACTCCCTGGCCAGGACCAACTCTGGCCAGGACCAACTCGAGAGAACTGACTGCCATATTCTCAGGAATTTTTGAAGCTAGCTTTTAAATATAGAAACTCATAATGAAGTAAATTATACCAAAAAGGCAATAAAGACTTAAAACTTATCACCTATCATGTATTTCATTTTTCTCTGGATCTTGAGGTATTTTTGATCTACTGTTTTTTTTGTGTGGCCCTGGGGATTGAAACTGTGGTCTTGCACCTGCCAGGTGAGTACCCTATCCTTGAGCTACATCCTCAGCTGTGTATTTACTTTTTAAGTGTGATGGAAGTACTGCGTCATGATCCGTTACTGTGCATTTCTTTCCAGCTCTTTATTTTATGTCATCGGTTGGTAGCTTGGAGTCCCCCATGAAGGAACAGCGATACCTAGGAGATGTCACCAGTCTGGGTTGATTGTCAATTGCTTAGACTTGAAACACCGATAGAGAAATGAATATATATGCAGTTTGAGTTTTTGCTCACAAGCTCTCTACCTACTCTTTTTTTTAAAAGTAACTACTGTTATTGTACTTAAAAATAATTACCAATCTCTACCCACTCTTATTTATTTATTTTTTTATGGGACCAGGGATTGAACTCAGGCCCTTGCACTTGCCAGCCAAGTACTTATTCTACTAAGCTATTTCCCCAGAACCCCTCTACCTACCCTATGTCTTTAAGATTTCTACCTATTTTCTCCTCCAGAAGATTCAGTGTTTTTTTTTTTTTTTTTTAACTGAAGGAAGGAGCTGATACCCAGATCTTCTTTATTGGAAAGAGATTTTATGACATGTTCCCAGGGAGTCTGTGGGGATCAGTGGGCCAGCTGGTGAGGCACCAGCTTGTAATAGGCTCTGCCCCTTGGGCACTGCTGAGCCTTGCCTTTGTGCAGCCAAAACCAGATGATAGCACTGTTGTCCTCTTCACAGATACAGCTCACTGTTCACTTGTGGGTGATGGACGGGACTAAATTAGAGTCTTCTTGGTGCCTGATGCCCCCTTTGGGGCTAGTACATTGTATGGGTCCAGTCCATTCTGGGCTTCCAGCATGATCTCTCTCTCTAGGCCAGTTGCCTGCTCCTCATCAGTGGGGATACCGTCTCCAGGAGAGGGCAGCCAGCCCACTGCGGCTGGCTGTGCTGCCAGAGCTCCAGCTCCACCAAGCAACCTTGAAGCCATCACACCCTGATTTAGTGTTTCAGTTTTAATGTTTAAATCTTTGATCCATTTTGATTAGGTTTGTGCATGGTGATAGGCATTTGGAAAGTTAGTTTTTCTAGCAACATTTATTAAAGATACATAAATATAATTTTATGTTTATTCTTGTTAACCTTGTGAAAAGCACAGAAAATTGACAAAATTCTCCCATCATCTGATTGGGGAGGCAGCCATGTTATCAATGAATAAGTGAAAGTTGTGGCCTACATCTTTGTTATTTCATTTTGTTTTTATTTGTTAATGTAAAGGAAAGCATTGATCAAATATTCACGTAAACACACCTATTTTTCAATTATAACCATTAACGGAGTAGAAATATTAAATTTGGCAAAAATTAACAAAGCATTGTGAGACCCTATGGATCATATAGAATTTATAACAGAGTGTCATGTAGATTGCAAATTGGGTGTTATATACCCTTTATATTAGTACAATTTATGTTACTCTTATATACAAAGTATAATTATATATGCACACATCTTTCCCCCAGTTAAATGTTTACTAGTGCACAGCTAGTATAGCTTCATTGTTCTCTGCCTTTTTTAAAAAAAATACAAAATAAGGGAGACTGGGGAGATAGCTCTGATGCACAAGTGCCTACCTGGCAAGTGCAAGGTCATGAGTTTGAACCCTGGTTCCACAAAATACAAAACAAAACAAAACAAAAATTTACAACAGTTAAAATACAAAGTAACAGCGTTGGAGAGATCAGTGGAGTAAGCGCTTGCTTAGGCAAGCTCAGGGACCAGGCTTCAATCCCTGGCATAACAGCCATGCTGGCTCCATCATGGAGCACACTGAGTTGGCCAGTGAGACCAGGTATGATGGTGCACTCCTACAATCCCAGAGCTGGAGAGGCTGAAAACAGGAGGATCACTATGCGTCTGAGCTGTGTAGTGAGACTCTGTACCAAATACATTAAAGAAAAAGAATACAAAATAGTAATAAAAAACCCAGCATTAGAAATGTTATAAAATTTTACTAAACAAAGTAAAAGGAAGTCATGAATGGTTGCTGTATTGCATGATGTTACCTTCAAATTAGGTTTTTAGATTACCAGATATACACATGCAAAGTTGGTTTAAAAAATAAAACAAAACAACAAAAAAGTTATGACATCAAAAATAAAAAAATTAAGTACTAATTGCTCCTTTCAAAAGACTAGCAGAAATCAGCAGTACAATTATCCAAATTATCCTTTGTATATACATAAATATATCTTTTTCCTTTCTTTCTTTTGTCCTTTTCTTCATCCCAGTTTTTCCTTCCCATTGAACAGATTCTTTCCCTTTCACAGTATCTGTTGTACCTTTCAGATTTTATTTATACTTTCAGGTTCTCATACTAGTGAGACAATATGGTATTTGTACCTGTGGATGGGTCTAATTTATTTCACTTATCAATATATTCTCTAGTTGCATCCATTTATCTACAGAAGCCTTGAACTTCTCTTTTTATAGTTGAATAATACCCCATTGTGTAAAAAATACCATATCTTTTTTTTTATCTATTCCTTAGTTGATGGGCATTTGGGTTGTTCCCAAGATTTAGCTCTGACAAATTGTGCTGCTATAAACATGGGAACATATATTGCTGTGGTATGATTTCAGTTCTTTTGGAAAAATACCTAGGGGCTGGGGAGATAGCTCAGCAGCATAAATGCCTGCCTGGAAAAATACCTAGGAAGAGAAATAGCTGGCTGGAATGGGACCTCTAAACCTAGTTTTTTGAGGATTCTCCACACTGATTTCCATAATAGTTATACCAGCCTTCACTCTCACCAACAGTGGAGAAGGTTTCCTTTTCCCCCACAGCCTTTCCAATATTTGTTATTGGTTGACTTCTTGATAGTAGCCATTCTTTCTGGTGCAAGATGGTGTTTCAGCATTGTTTTAATTTGCATCTCTTGAATTACCAATGTTGTTGAACCTTTTTTCACCTATTTATTTGCCATTTGTATCTCTTCATTTGTGAAGTGCATGTTCATCTCAAATGCCCATTTCTGGATTTGGTCTCTGAATTTTGGATGGCTGATGTCTTTTAATTCTTCATATGTTCTAGATGGGAGTCCTTTGTCTGAAGGACAGTCCACTATAAATGTCTCCCAGTTTATGAGTTTTCTTTTTACTGTGTTGGTGATTTCTTTTGATGTACAGAAACTTTTCAGAAAGATGAGATCCCAATTGTTGATTTTTTTTAAATGTATATAGTACTGGATCTTCAGGGTCTCACTACACAGATCAGACTAATAGTGATCCTCTTGTTTTCAGCCTCCCAAGCACTGGGATTGTAGGCACATGTCACCTTGCTCAGTCTCAGTGTACCCCAGGGGCAGGGCCAACATGGCACACCAGGGATTGAACCCTGGTCCCTGCATTCGCCTAACCAATTGTTGATTCTTTCCCATGCAGTTTCATTTTTGTTCATAAGCTCTCTTTCTATCCCTATATCTTTAAGATTTCTACCTATTTTCTTTTCCAGAAGATTTATTTAGTGTTTTAGTTTTAATACTTAAATCTTTGACCCATTTTGACTGTAGTTTTGTGCATGGTGATAAGCATGGGTCTATTTTTAGCCTTCCACATGTGGAAAGACAGTTTTTCCAGCACCATTTATTAAGGAGACTATCTTTCTTCCAGTGAAAATGTTTAGCTCCTTTAAAAAGATAAGGTGGCTACGTGTGTTTATAGTTGTGTCTGAATCTTCTACTATGTTCCATTGATCCTCAGGTCTATTTTTATGTCAGTGTTTTGCTGATTTTACCATAGTAGCTTTGTAGTATAATTTCAAGTCAGTAATTGTGATGCCACCTGCCTTTTCTTTGTCATCAAGGGTTGTTTTTGCTACTGTAGGTCTCTTCTGGTTCTAGATCAATTTTAGGAGTGTCTTTTTCTAGATACTGTTTTCTTTCTTATCACAAAGGAGAAGCTGGGACAAGGCAGGAGAATTGCAAATCTCAGGCTGGCTGGGCAACTTGGTAAGGCCTTTTCTCAAAATAATAATAAAGAAGGGGCTACAGATGTAGCTTGGTGGTAGAGTGCTAGCCTAGCATGAGTAAGACCCTGGAGTTTGATCCCTAGTACTTAAAAAGGAGAAGGAGGAAGTAGGAAGAGGAAGAGAAGGTGAAGGAGGAGGAGGACAAGGAGGAAGAGGAGAAGGAGGAGAAGAACGAGGAAGAGGTGAAGGAGATGGGGAATTCTTTTCCATAATTAGGTCTCTGGAGAATACCATCCTTCATTTCTTCCTTGACTCCTTTTGATCTCAGAGAATCCTATAAATGATCATGTCTGGGAACATCCAGAGGAAAAAGAAATCACACTGCTGTATCAGAAGGCTTTCATAGGGAGAGCTGCCAGCTAAGCAAGTAGAGGACAGTGGTTCTTGGGTTTCTTGGAAGTGGATGTCTTGTTCATTACATAGGAGCATCTTAGAACTTCTGCATTTACAACGAACACATTAGTGAGGTCAACCAATGCTTGTGCACCTCATCACTTATAGGATGCTTCACACTCACTAGCTTAGTTCCTACTTCTAAAGATTTCTCTGCATGCAGCAATTCCCCTGCAGTTGCAAGGGGCCCTGTTTTTCTCAGCCCTTCCTCTGGACCCTTAACCAGTTCTCTCCTCTTCAGGATGCAGCCATCTCTTGGACATGGTATTAAAGGCATTAACTAGCTATTTCCTATACTTTATTATACCCAATCTGCAGTGAATTCAGGGCAGGAAACAAAACCCCTTAAGAGATTATTAACGGTTCAAGTGGAAAAAGTAATTCCACTTGCTAAGAGTAAGTACAATGCAGTTATCACTAAATCTGTTTCTCTCTCCAGGGATAATGGGTAGGGCAGGGGAGCCCAGCACATAGAAGAGAGAAAACAGCTGCTTCAGGCTTTATGGAGAGAGCTCTTGGCTATTTGCTAAATGCTATACCTGTTCTAGCTTTATGTAGCAAATTAAAAAAATTGACATTACAATGGTGGAAAACATTACACAACCCAATTCCTTTGCTGTTGTGAGTCACCTTATAGTTTGTAGGGTTTGCTCTGGAAAATTCTTCACAGAGTAATGTGTGAACTAAGACAAAAGAATGTGGTGACTGATTGTTAATAGTTCATGGTTAATAACAATTAGATAAATTCTCTACAGTACACGGGACCTTGGCAGTTTGGCTAGAATTCAGTGAACATGACTGATTTCTGGAGCTATGTGGGACTCTCAGTCTTGCAAGTGGGCAGTTTGGAATAAAAGAACTGGTGCCGTAAATGCCAATGAGCAAACCAAAAAGATCATTACCAGATCTTAACTCCACTTTGTGGTGCATGTGCTTGGATTGTCCCCAGTGGCATTCTTGGCCCGCTTGGGAATGAAACAATTCAGTTGCAGAAGCAAGCAGCCCACAGGCCAGTTTATCCACATAACAGGCCGCTAGCTGGGGCTCACAATTGCAGTGGGAGATTGCAAAACTGAAACTGTGTTTTATGCAGCCCGAGATTGCCAAGCAAACATTTGAAAGCCAAAATTTGCTCCTTTGCTCTTCGCTTATTGATTACTTTTGTGAAGGAGAGACTATTGACATGTGCAGAAGACCATAACGAGGTGAAATAGTTTTGGGTAGAGTATCTTTGGCAGGTCTTTGTGTTCACATTTAAGTGGGACCCACTGTTGGTCCTGAAATAGCTTCTCTAACCAGTTTCATCACAAGCTTAATCATCCAAAACACCATTCCCTGTAATTTGACTGAAAAGCCAATGAGATCGCAAAAGCCTCAATTCTTGAAAGGGATTTAGCGGCCAGACAGCTTATGCTTATTAAAGATGCACTTATACCCTCTTCTCCTCTGTCTCTTTACTGCAACCGTGACTGAATAAATCCAGAGGCTTGAACCAAATATGGAAGGGAGAGGGCAGTAGAACAGATGCCTGGGGGAAAACAGGTGAAGAACAGGCTGAGCAAGGCTTGATGACCCACGGGAGTCCTGGTCTTAGGCTGAGAGCTTGAGAAGCGAGTCCTTTGCTTTGGAGGACAGTCAAGGATGTGCCCTGGCCCCAGTGTCTCAGACAGAACCGAGTGCTGGGTGGATGGAGACTTGGTCCCTGGGGCCTCTGCTTCACTGTGCGAGTGTGGAGGAAGCTCTCAACCCCTCTGAGCCTGGGTCCCTGGGGGGAAACCGAGTGTGCTTTCAGCTTCCTTACACTTTTTCCTGCTAGGAAAGCTTTCCAATTTAAGATTAAGATCCTCCAAAGACTCTGTTCACATCAAGTGGTCTTAACTTTTAGACTCTGGTTTTCAGCAGACATTTGGTTTTTCTTTTATTAAATATTTATTTATTTTATGTTTAAATTATGGCTGGCTCAGCCTGCCCCGGGGGTGGGGCTGGTGCAGCATGTGGTGCTGGGGATCGCACTGCAGTCCCCGCGGTTGCCTAAGCTTTCCTAAGCAGGCGCTTTAGACCACTGAGCCATCTCACTGGCCCCAGACATTCAGTTTTTCAAGAAACTATGTTGACAACAACTTGGGCAGGCCAGATGTTTCTGGAAGCACATGGCTCATGTGTAAAGAAGGCGCTGTCCTTCAGATAGGTCTACATTGTCAACTCAGCCTCCACTTTAACTGTGTACATTTTGTCATTCAATTTTTTAAAAAAGCAGATGTAAATCTAGGTGTGTACGTGTCACCCAGAGAGACATTTGCTGTCTGCTTTGCAAGAGTCGCCTCCTTTGCTGTAAGGAATCACATTGTATCAGCCTGCACTGGCCTACAGCATTGCTTGGTCCTCCCCTCTGTCCTCTCCCCTGCACTGGCTTCCTGGGGCTGCCTTCACCTCCCACCTGCTGCACCTTTGCTGCAACCCATGCCTTCCTTCAGTCCTCCAGACATCAGTGATGGAGCCCAGGGGAGCAAGCGTGCACCCAGTGTCCCAAGCTGTTAGAAGGGCAGCCATTAGCCGCAGGGAGAAATGTGCCAGCTGGTCCCACTTGGAGGCTTGCACTTGTGGGAAAGAGGGTAACTACAGGGAGCATCCAGCGGCTGCCCTTCCCGCCCTGCTCAGGTCCTGGAAAGGTAGCTGTGGCAGAGCAGGAGAGAGACACGTGAAGGGAAGGCAGGGAGCTGCGGGCCGCCAGGGTCTGTGTGCTGAGGTTGGCCAAAATCCCTCATTTTTCTTAGTGAGCTCTTTTATGGTTCTGTCTCTTTGGAGATGTTTAAACCCCTAGTGACAGATATAGGGATTTTGATTTTCTTGGTGGGGTAAAGAACTCCTTCTGTCACTCATCGGAACCAGCCTGTCTTCAGATCCTGCTGAAACTCCTCTTTGTCACATCTCTCAGACCATAAAGAAAAGGCAGATCCACCCGATGATTGAGACCAACCGGTCCACTCAGTGCTCTTAGCTTAGTGACTCCCACCATAAGCCCTGGAGCAGCCTTGCGGTGCGGGCTGCCTGTGTTACTCCAATAACTTCATTTCATTAACCAGCTGTCAGCGTGTTAATCCTCAGTCAAGTGGAAGGATGAGGATCCTTATTTGCCATGACTGGGTGACATGATTGGCTGACAAAATTTTCTCATGCTTTAGGATTTATTTTCATTAACAGTCTAAACTGATAAATTTTTTTTTTTTTTTTTTGACAAGAGCACTTGACTGACAGCAACTTTATAGGTTTTCCTGATGAGGGTTTCTTACAAGGATACTGTTTTAATCACCCAACTTGACTTTACAGTAGGGGTTATGCTGATGTGCGCTTCCTACGTGGTCTCTAATCCTTTAGCCTCCTCTTCTCCTGATCTGTGCTTGGTCCTGTTAATCTAACATGCTGGGAGTTCTCCCCGGATATGCTGTTTTACAAAGGGTGTAGAATAACCAACCTCCCAGAGGGGGTTGGTGTAAGAAATGATTTCTACCTTTGCTCCTGTTAAGAGTTCAAGGTGGAGCCATATTGCATTCTTGGTAGTTTCCAGAGATCTGGTCAGCCTGGTGGATTCCAGTGGGATGTTGAACCATTTTCTTCCCCTCTCCTCTACTTTCAAGCCAGTGCCAGCTGCACAGTAAGCCCTGCATGGAGGTTGGAAGGTGGAAGAGTCAGGGCTGAGATTCTGTTCAAAACACACAAAGGTTGTCTCTCTTTTCTTGAAACAAAAGTTCATCTGAGTTCTTGGAAAAGCAGATGTCAAAATAGGATTAACCATACACAGATGTGAAGAGGAGATACCTGTATGAGAGAGCGTGTAGAGAGAGCCAGGAGAGTTGGCTGTGGTACAGGTTCGACCCCAGAGAGGGAGGCAGGGAGAAGGCAAGGTGGGGTGGTCACTGCCCAGACCACAGCCAAGGAAGGCTTGGCAAGCTGGCTGGGAGCCTCCGGCCCTCGACCTGGCCAGGGTCCTCCTTTACATCTTGCTGCACTCAGCCAGGGGCTGCGAAGCAAAGCTGGCAGGATTTCAGATTGCAGCTTTGGGAGCCTGGGTGAGTGACAGGAAGCTGGCGTGGGAGCTCTGTGCTTTCCCATGGCTGCCACAGTCTGTGTCCAGACCTAAGCCGCGTGCCAGTGCAGGAAGAAGCAGACCGAAAGATTACGACTACTGGCAAAATGAAGAATGAGACAATGCAGGGTGCTCGAGCTTCCTGTCAGGGAGAACATGGCCTCTGAGCGTCACCTAGGAAGGCTGCTCTGACACCATCAACTAGCAGGTTATTTTCTTTAAATAAACTTCACACTTCCCCAGGACTGACAGTGTGAGTTATAGCTGAACAGAGGTGATCTTAAACCAGTCTCTCATACCAAGTAGTTTAGCTGCTTCCAGAGGAGGAGAGCAGAATGTAATTATCAGGGTCTTGCCCAGTCCAGGTTAGGGCTGCCCAGAAAGGAACCCCCCAGGGTGGGGAAGGGAGCAGACGAGGGTCCAAGAAACAGCTGGAAGTTTCGGGTTAAGAAGGTGGTGCAGGTGCTCCATCCCTCCCCATCACTGAACCATGAGCTCTAAGCGTTGTCCTAAGCCATCTCTGTTTCTCTCGTCCTTGCATTCTCTATCTGCAAGCACTTCATTCCATCTCACACCCAGCACTAACCATATTGCTTTCTTAAAAACCATTCAATGGACTCCGCACTCTAC
>PVKN010007930.1:8204-25947 GCA_004027915.1 Capromys pilorides
TCCTCCTCCTCCCCCTCCTCCTCCTCCTCCTCCTCTTCCTCCCCCTCCTCCTCTTCCACCTCTTCCTCCTCTTCCACCTCTTCCTCCTCCTCTTGGTCTTCTCCTCCTTCCTCTTCTTTTCCTTTTTACAGTACTGGGGATTGAACCTTGAACCCAGGGCATTCACACTGAGCTACATCCCCTGCCCTTTTTTTAAATTCTCAGGCAGCATCTCACCAAGTCACTAAGTTGTCTAGGCTGAGCTCAAATTTGCAGCCCTCCTGCCTTGGCCTCTCAGAGTGCTGGGATGATAAATATGAACTTCTGGTCTTGTTGCAAGGATCTTTGCACCTTATACCTCATGCATGGGGTTGTTGTCAAAGCAGACACCAATCATGTTCCTCTCCTGGGCCTCATTCCCTTCTCTCAAGGAGGGCAGAAGGAGGCTCCAGACTTCTGCTTGGAACTTCAGCTGGGGCATCGACGATCCCTTAGGCATTCAACAGCACAGAAGAACGAGTCCAAAAAAGAACATAATCTAAAAGCTGATGGCATGGCTGACACCTGCGGGACTCTGCAGACCCCGGGGGAGTGGAAGCCAGAGGAGAGCAGCAGGGAGATCCATCAGGGAAAAGAGATGGACTTCTGTGAAGGGCAAACACAAAGTTCAGCTTCAGCAGTCGGGCTGTGCTGCTGAGTGAGCAGAGCATGGCATCCCAGAAGCCAGGGCGGAGTCTGCAGACAGCTCTCTGCAGCCCATCCTGCTCCCTCGGAGTTTGTGGTGAGATGGCTGTAGATCCTGGGCTCCTTGCCCTGAGATTTCACCTTAGTGGGTCTTTTCTGTACAGTAACATCTCACTTTGTTGCCCAGGCTGGTCCCAAACTCTTGGGCTCAAGGGAACCTCCTGGCTCAGCCTCCCAAGTAGCTGGGCCTACAGGTGCTTCCCACTGTGCCCAGCTTCTCTATGATCCTTGAGTGGGATTTGGGGATCAGCTCTTTTAAAACATCTTGAATCAGCATAGGAGAGCCCTGGGCAGGGGCTTCAGACAGCTTCAGCTGATGGTGAGGATGCTTCCTGGGTCGGGTCTGGGTGAGTCAGTGGCTCGGAAACAAAGCTCATCAAGACACCTCAGCTTCACGCCTTGAGAGACCCCAAGTCCTCTCTTCAGCCTGTCTTGGAAGCTGGTGCTTTGTCTCCTTCCCATCTTCTCTTCCACTCTCGTGGGGTGGCATGAGCAGGCTGACTCAGGGTAGGTGCCCCTCTGGGCATCTGCTCATGGGGCTGGAGTGGTGCTGGGGCATGAGAGGTGCAGCAACCAGAGCTCAGAGGACTGGCAGGGCCGCTTCTGGGCTGCCACGAGCAGTGGGCTCAAGGGTGTCTGCTGGAGCTCACCCTGGCCCCAGGCCAGCCTCCTGCCACACCCAAGGCCAGCCAGTGTGACCCAGGGCACCGCTCACCTCTCCCTCAGCCTGCCTGGGTACTTTTGAGCTCCTTGGAATCCAGTGTATGCCAGGGACAAACAATTGACTCCCAGCCTTTCTAAAGTCAATCTTGTGTGAAGGAGAACAGCAGAGTACTGGGGGTCCCAGGTGACATTCTCACTTGCTTCCAGGTGAGAACTGAGGTTCCCAATCTCAGAAAACATCCAAACTGCTGTTGCTCAGCTCTGCGGGGGCTCTGCTCTCCTAATTGTCACCTCTGGGCCACCTCATCCAATAGCAGACAACATTCCATCTCTTGTCCCACTTTAGTAGCTGCCCTCCCCCCACACCATGGTCATTGATTCTGGTTCCACGTGTTGCTTTTGTCCACATTGCGGAAGATCAAAGGTAGGGATGACCTTGAATCCAGAGTCTCTAAGACGCCACCCTCACTTTCTTCCTGAGGAAATCCAGGTTCTAAGACCTCTGCCATCACTAAGGGAGGTGACAACTTCTCTCCTGAAGAGGAGCTGAGGTTCAGAGCAGAGAGAAATGTTTTCTCCACATGCTCAGGGCTGGGGCCAGCTTCCATGGCCAATGCCAAGGTGGCTGTGGTAGACTTAGTGAAAGAGGTGAGTTGAAATGCCCTCTCTGGAATTTTTCCTTGTAGCCAACAACCTCAGACAGACCCTCTCATGGATACCCTCTCTTAGAATGCCTGTGCTTTTCTTTACTCATCCAATGGGGAGTTGTATTTTTCTGCATTTGCTATATTTTTTTTAATGTCTGTCTCTCAGAGCAGAATGAAAACTCTGTGTTGGGTGGAGCCACAGTTTGTTCAACCCTGTACTTCTGGGTTCTACTGAAAAAGGGGAAACTAAGGTCAAATATACTGAGTTCATGTTCCCTGATGTCAAAGGATGAATTGCAAGAGACAATGCAGGTTAAGAGTAAGAAAATTTATTGGAAAATAGAGACAAGGAATTGGAATAGCTCCTAAGAGATAAGTGGGTCTTGAGTGAGTTGCCAATGAACCCACCTCTCAAAGGAAGTTTTATAGAGCAAAACCATGAGGAAGATAAAACATGAGTCAAAATTATGATCATCTCGTAAGCTTACACTGATAGCTGATTACGTAATATTGATCTAATGATAGCAAGGATACTTGAGCAACATCACTAACCTTGGTTGATGTCCTTGTCTTTAGCCTTAGGAATATCAGTTTTGGGCTTAGTGGTTGTAGTAGATGGGAGAGGATGGCCCACCCCTAATGAGATAATGGGAATCTCAAGAGTGACATCAATAATCCCACGCCTCCATTTGTCCCTTAGGGAAGTATGCAAAGCAAAGCTAGCCATTCTGACTTTAATCTTCAGATGCCTTCTGCCACAGCCCTGATGGATTCTCATCTTTTGTACTGACTCCTTCGAGGGCTTAGCCCTGTGTAGCTGCCTGCTATGTTTCTACCTAACTTACTTATCTGTAATACTAGCATAACACTTAGCACAGAGTGGGACACAGAGATTTGTTGACTGAATGAATGAATGGATAGATAGATAGATAGACAGACAGACAGACAGACAGACAGACAGAGGTGAAGGAAGGAAGGAAGAGGAAGCTGCCATGACAGGATGAGTCTGGGGGAGGTGGATCATTGCTGTTTGTGGAACTGAAAGATTGTTGTGGAATTTGTGCATACTTAGTCATTCTATTTTAATCCACATGGATGCGAGCTCTGTGAGCTCCCAGGTCTGGAGGTAAAAGAAAGTCACAGAGAAATATGCAGATGGACATAGAGGGAGGATTTGTCCAAACCGTTGGGATGCCCAACTTCTTCACCAAGAACCTCTTCATTAGTTTTCACTCCCAAATCCCATGCTTTGAAAAAGCTCAGTTATTATTGTTAGGAATAATCTATTTCTTCACATTTTTAATTAACTAAAGATATCTGTAAGTATCTGATGGTCCTTCTTACCAGTCTGAGGCAACAGAGCTAAAGTAACTGTGGTCCATAACAAAGTAAATTGGTACATTTATTAGAAGCTCTAGCCAGATGGTGGATCTAGCTGTTTGAGTTCCATTCCACTACCTTGAAAGTGTGTCTAGGTCACCCATGGATCAGGGCTACCAAGCCCCTTGGCCTGTCTGTCTCCCTCAGCACCCTCTGTGTGGGAAGCCTACAGTCCACGTGGCATGGACACGTACTTCTAGAATTCAGGGCCTGGTTTGAGGCAGGTCACTGGGGGCTCATGAGGGAGGGTGCATTGCCCCCCTGGCTCCGCCCTGCCTCTGCTGCCTCCTGGCAACCAGGACCAATCAGCTTTTCTCCATCAAGTTTGTCCACCATACTGTTTTCCCCTGGAGCCAGCTTTCTCCTCCATCCATGTATGAATGGAGTCCTCTGAAGCTATGATCCAGAATAAACGTGTCCTCTAAGCTGCAGGTGTTAGGTTATATGTCCAAGCAACGAGGAAAGTGACAAAAACAGAACCACCAATTCAGTTCATTCCAGCAGGGTTAGTCTCCAACAAGACTTAGCTCCTTGGTGCCCAAATGTTTGGCAGAGAAGCAAACCAACAGAAAACTTGGCTGTGAGTATGACCCCCCTCCAGGGCCACAGGGTGGGTGGAGGACGAACTGCGACAGAGTTCAGCCTCAAATGTGCATCCAGTGCCCATAACATGTGCCCAGTGTGGGTGGCTGGATACCAGAAAGGAGCAGGGCAGAGATGCTGCCCTCAGGGCTTGGGGAAGAGCTCTGGGCTCCTCCTTCCTAGTGGAACTACTATTTGCCTGGCAAAACTATTTAAACAAAAACCACAAAACACCATTTAAAAGTCACTGGAAATTATCCTGAGGGCATAGAGTAAATGGAAAAACACTTCCAAGAAAAAGTATATAAACTGCAGCAAGAGCAGGGCTAGTGTTGACATAGAAATGGCATGACCTGTCTTGTCTCCCTCCTAGCTCCCTGTGATAGGAGCTCCACCCTCAGGAGTGTGACCAAGACAGGGCTCCCTCGCCTCCCAGGGCTGTTTCTGCAGTCATAGTTCACTCAAAGGACAGCTGTCCAAGTCCTTTACCCATCAACTCCATGTTGGCGGAGCACTGTCCTGGACAGGCACGACCTTCCCCTGCCCAGTTCCTTTTCCTGGGCTCGGGTTCTGTTACCAGGGCCTCGAGTGCCCCCAGTCTAATTCCTTGCAGGAGAGATGTTACAGGCATAGTCTGAGAAGTTGGGCGGCCATCCCTTTTCCCCAGCTGCAGCCAGTGGTGCCTCCAGAAGAAGCAGGCAGGCCCTGTCTCAGCCCCAGCATGGAGGAAGGAAGGTCTTTAGAGACAAGGAGGCCCGTAGGGATGGAGCCCTGCACAGTCCTGCTGGAGGACGCTGACTTCATTTGGAGCAGAGCCTGGAGAAGTCCGAGGCCTGGGGCACCATGGAACAAAGGAGATGGAATAATGGGGCAATCCTGGGCTAGTATCTCCAAGACACTAGTAGCAACAAGTGGGGCTGTAGAGTTGCCAGAACTTTAACAGAGAGAGCAGGAGAGAGAGGCTGCTAAGAAGAGCCATTCAGGAAGCATACTCAGCACTGGGTGGGCAGAGGGCACAAGCCCTGGGCTGCACCCACTCAGGAGTGGTGCCACGATAGTATCACTGTCTGTGTATACAAGTGCTTGTGTCAGTGCACAGAGATCTTCCTCGTTTAAAAACAACAGAATGCGTCTTTGTTATCGTTTTTCAGATGAGCTGGAACTCTTCCCAAGACATCTTCAATAAGAAGCTGTCTCCAAAGCTGGGCAGAGTGGTGCACGCCTCTAATCCCAGCACTGGGAGGATCATTGTGAATTTCTGGACCAGTCTGAGCTACTAAGCGAGCTCAAGGCCAGCCTGAACATTGTGAGACCCTGTTTCAAAAAAGAACTGAGATTCCAGCAGAGGCCTGGTGATTCACGTGATTGTCCCTCTGCTGCATGGTGTCCACCCCACTCTCAGAGTTCAGTGGCTCTGCCATCAGAGGCCAAGGTCTAAGGAGGAAGTCTGGGATCTCAGATTTGAGAGGCAACTCATCAGGCTTGCAAATTCTTTCTAGTTCACTGCTAGGAGAAAGCGGTTTTCTTTCTCTTTTTTGGTGAGGTAACCTCAGGATCTCACACATACCTCTTAATTGGAGCTGCCTCCCTTCCGCAATGAAGCCCTTTTCCAGGTCAGATTGGTGCTTAGTCATCTGAACAAAGTCCCCTTCCTCTCCCTCTAGTCTTTCCCAGGCTGGATTTCGTCCTTGAAACAATAGGAAATGACAAGTTCTATTTTTCTTTTCTTGAAAGCGCTCTTCCATGGAGTCATGCACTTGGAACACAGAAAGTGTGGGGAATTCGTGTGCTCCCCGGCCGGAAGTGACTAGCCTTCCTCCCTTTGTTCTGCTTGGCCCCTGCAGGCTGAGCTCATGATGTTGCAGGCAGTTCACTTAACAGCAGGAAAGGAGCATTTGTGCCTCAAGATAAATTCAGGATTGGATTTTCTGTTGGGGCAATCAGAAAGAAACCCAATTAGGCAGTGAGCAATCCCTAAGTGAAAACTGGGAGCCTTTCAAGACAGGACTCTGCTGGAAATAATCTGTCAGGCCTTTGGCATCTGTAATATTGACTGTATCTTGAAGCCTTCACAGGACCCTGTCCCAGGAATCACTTTCTACGAACATCATTTTTACTTTCTCCAACAGAATTAAGGTGTTATTTGGTAATTTCTAGGATGTCAAGATTAAATTAATAATGATCAGCGATCTTTTTATAATTAAAAAAATTAGCTGGCACATAAAAATATAAAACTTTACATGTTAATGGGGTGTGATGTTATATTTCAATTCAAATATGCATTGTGTAATGTTTAAGTCAGGATAAACATATCAGTCTCTTCTCATGCACTTAGTAGTTATGGTGAAGACATTCAGAATTCTACCTTCTTTTTTTTTCTTTTTAGAGAAGGGTCTACAGGGTGTTCAGGGTCTCACTACTAGATTGGACTCTTAGTGATCCACCTGTTTACAGCCTCCCAAGAGCTGGGGTTACAGGCATGTGCCACCATGCCCAGTCTCAGTTACAATCTCAGTGTGCCCCGAGGGTGGGGCTGGCATGGCAGAACCGGGGGTTGAATCCCTGAATCCCTAACTCCTGCGCCTGCTTGCAGGGGCTTTAATCCACTGAGCTATTTTGGCTGTCCCTGGAATCCTGTCTTCTAGCTTTGTGAGATGCATAGCATAAATAATTGCTATTTATAGTCACCCTACTATACAATAGTACCCCAGAAATTCTGGCTCCTGTCTGGATCTACTCTAGTGACCATGGGCCGACATTTCCTCTTTCCTTCCTACTCTCCCTGGCCTCTAACAGCCACTATTCCACCCTCAGCTATAAGACCAACATTTTATATTCTATCGGCTAAGGTTTGTGTCTAATTGTCCCCCCAAAGCCTCGTGCAGTTATGGGGCAGCTTCTGGCATTTGTGATTGATGCTTGATCCAATGCTGGGATTGTAGGTGTGAGTGCTACACCCTGGCCCTGGAGTGGGCAATCTGCATTACAGTGTAAGGAGGGGAGAGAGGCTAGCTAGCAGCAAGAGCTGCTGTCCCTCCCTTTGCTCTTGGTCTTTGCCACTGCCATGAACGGCTGCTCTGTGCTATGTGCCATTCTGACTTGGAGCCAGCCGAGTGTGAACTGAAACCTCTGCTAACTGTGAGCTAAATAAATCTTTCCTTCGTAATTCTGGATGTTGGGTATTTTGTAACAGCAAAAAGAGAGAAGTAACTGCGACATCATCTAAGTGTGAGATCGTGTGACAGTTGCCTTCTGTGTTTGGTGTAGTTTCTAAAATGCTATCCCAAGTGTCAGAGGCCAAGGTTTGAAGCCAGGTTGGGCCCATTCCTGGCTGTGGGTCCCTTATCCTACTGTGGCTATTGCACCTCCCTCAGGAGGGTGAGGGATGCTGTCCAAGTGGGAAACACCAACCCCCAGCCAGGGCCTCGGACATGGCCACAGCCTGAGATTCAGGCTGCTTTGGGAAACACTGCTCATCCTGTTAGGGTCACTCTGGGCACCAGTTCTGGTGAGTTCCTCAAACCCAGTGGGTGGGACCCTTTTCTTTGGGCTCCCAGAGCTGGGTGGTCTGGCTGCTGATTGAGCTTTTTGCATTCTGCTCCTGGACCGCACCTTTGAAGCATTAAGAGAAGGATTTCTGTTGCACCTGCTGAGGGCTCAGGAACGAGATACAAGGCAGTGGGGGTGGGGGAAGGTCAGGCGCTGTGCCCTGCAGAGGCAGGTGCTCCGCTCAAGGGAGTGGCAAGCAGTTCCCTGGCAGGAGAACTCAGTCCGGAGGTCCCTCTGGTCAGTAGCTGGGGGCTGACAGCCTGTGGATTGGGAGAAAGGAGGCCTTTTAGGCTCTTCCTGCTATCACATCCTTCTCAGAGGACTAAGGAAGGTGAGATGACTCCTACGGTGCTCCAGGAAATATTGGTGACAGTGCCTACAGCAGCACAAGTGGCCAAGCTCTCAGAGTCAGAGCACAGGCCCTGTGGGGGACTCCTCAGGATGATGGACAGAGGTGGAGAGTTCCTGGACCCTTGACCCTGCCAGTGAGGCAGGAGAGATGTCTGCTCCATTGTATCACAAGGAGGTGGGCTGTACCTCTTTTTCCAACAGAAGCATCTGTACCATCCAGGACTGGTCATGTAGCTATTGAGCACTTAGAATGTGACCAGTGAAATTGAGGAGCTTCCTTAAACTGAATTAATTAGTTTTGTGTTTAGGGTGAGGATTGAATCCCAGTCCTCAGATGTGCGAGGCAAGCCCTCTACCACAGAGGCCCATAGTACTGCTTATAGGCTAAATGCAAACTTGGGTACCTGTATGTTGCAGGTGGCCCCATAGTGGATAGATAGTACTGCCCCGGACATTTGTGATTAGATGCCTACCTCATCCTTCCTTCAGGGAGCTTGGCGCTGTGCACCCGAGAGACACTTGTTAAGTTAAAGTTCCTCAGAAGGGTGCAGAGGTGCTGGAACACCAGCTGACTTTCTGAGCACCCTCTTGCATGGTTATGCCAATGGTGGCTCTTTCTTGCCTCCTGTCTAGCTGTGGACCAGGGCACAGAGTTGGAGAACTGGAAACTTAATCTCTGTAGCTACCGTCCAGTCTTGGGGTTGAGTTCAGGCAACTCTGAGGGCTTACAATGGGCTCCTGAGATTCAGAGGACCCCACTTCCCTGCCAAAGCTGGGCTGGGCTTCGGAAGGCTGTGTGGGAGGCTTCACAAAGGATTTGGCTGCAGAATCCAAGGAAATACAGGCCTTGACGCTTTCCTCTGAGTTGGCTGGCCATGCTGCCCTTCCCACCCCAGACTCATCTCTGCAGGAGGGTGTGGGGAGCCTGCGTGTTATTCCCCGTATCACTGCTGCCTGTGATGCCTCTGAGTTCTGTAAGGTACCCTTAGTGAGGTCTACAGCTGCAACCACACGAGGCTGGATGCCACCTCTCAGGAGGAAGACGCCCTTGGTGAGGAACACTGTTATGTGTTGCTGCTGTTCTTCTAAGCAGATACTATTGTCTACCATTTTACAGACAGAGAAACCAAGTTACGGATGGGTCACCTAAGCTAGGTGTAAGCAGAGGCCCAGCTAGAAGCAGAGCAGAGCAGAGCAGAGCAGAGCAGAGCAGAGCAGAGCAGAGCAGAGCAGAGCAGAGCAGAGCAGAAGCCAGAAAACAAGAGCAAGCCGGAGCCCAGGCTGGTTGACACCAGCTTTCTGGGGCTGTCAGGTGAGGGGCAGGCAGTATGGTGGTGGAGCTTCTCAGGAGATCTTGTCCTCAACAGTGACAAGGCAGGCTTCTGGGAGATGCATGGAGCCCCAGGGAAAGGCATGCTGCTCTGGTTTGGATATGGTTTATTTCTAAAAATTCATGTAACTGTGTTGAGACTTTAAGCAGTCATTAAGTCATGGAGACTCCCATGTAAGGGTCCTTCACAATGGTTGGTCAGCACAGAGAGGGTTGTGATAGAAGCAGTTGGACTTCCTCAGCTTTCTTTCATTTCTCCTCTCTCCTTGTGACCTCTCTTCCATGAGTACCTGCTTCTCCTGTTTTTTGGGTTTTTTTGTTTCAACATGCACTAGAAATCAAGAACTGCCAGTACTGTTCTCTTGGACCTCTAGTTCCAGGATCCCAGGTATATTCCTATTCTTTGTGAATGTTGCAGCTTTGGGTATTTTGTTAAGCAGCAGAAAAGGGACTAAGATGCTTGCCCAGTGGGCTGGCCTGCTGAGGAGGTCTTGGCCTCAAGCTTTGGTTGCCAGATGACCTGGAGAAGAAGAAGCTTCCAGCATCTTGAAGAGAGGAGGGGAGGCTGTGTGTGTACGTGGGAGGTCCTCTAGATACCCTTTCCCAGGACTCTCCAGTGTCAGATATGTGAACAACTGACTTCCTGACACCCCTTGCTGGAGAGGAGGGTCCCTGATGCTTCTTTGGTGATAACGTCAACAGACACTGGCAAGTATATCCAGGTACGGGTGCTCCTACTGGACACCTTAAGCCTTGTCCTCAGGTTCTTGCAGCTGGGATTTGTTGAGCAAGTGCTTTCTGGAGAAATCCCTGTGAGAAAATGGGAGGGGGTCCTTCTGTGGGGAAGAGCACAGGCCAGGGCTGTCATAGCCACCCATCAGGGCAGCTGGGAGATGGGGCCTCACAAGCACCAGCATCAGGTGCAGCACTGTTTGGGGTCAACAGAAAGGCTGCCTGGAGGGCACCCCAAGATCTGCTTGATCTCCAGGTGTGCACGATGGTCTCTGGAGCAGCAGCAAATGTCATGCTTGCCCTGGAGAATGTAGAAGAGCTGAACTTCACAGTGGGGGCTCACGTCTTAAAAGTCAGCACTGGAACAAGAAGCCAAGGCATCGACATGCACCAATCTCCCGGCAGGAGCGGCCTGCATTTCATAGAACTTCTGGGACTCACAGCATGGCAACAACAGATGACCACAGACACACACAGCCACAGAGAAGCAGCGGCCTGTGTGAGCCCCAGGCTCCCTGAAGGGCCCGGGCCTGGGCACTTCCTCCCAGCCCCCGCGGTCCAGTGGCAGCTACTCATCCAAATCTGGTTTGGTCATTTTTCTCCTGGGCTTTGTGCCCATGCAAACACAATCTCAGCAGGACCCTTCAGGCTCCTTCTACGAGAAGAACATAGTATTCTTTTTAGAAGCTCAGAAAATGCAAATAAATAATTCACTGTATTTCTTCAAGCCAGCGACTGTGTCCTGCTTTGGCAGGCCTGTTGTCTAGCTGCCTCTGCAGAATCTCTGCGAAGGAGGGATATGCACACCCGTGTGTGTGTGTGTGTGTGTGTGTGTGTGTGTGTGTGTGTGTGTTTGGGTGCTAGGGAGACTCAGATAAAGAAAAAGCAACTGTAGAATATAAGACATGCTTTATCACCAAAATTAGGGTGGCATGACATTTTTCCAAATGGTGAACATCTTTTGCTGCTGTGGTTTCTTCAGTCTTTTCACACTGACAGGGTCTAATGGTCCCAGTGGCAGAGACAACACAGCTTGGGAACTGACAACCACAGCTGAAAGAGGCCATTCTGAGAGCTGGCAAAATTTCCAACTGCTTCCTACTGGATTCAGGAATATAAGAGGTCAGGATTTTCTTTGATTTGAGCAAAATTGTTATGAAGAGGTTAGGCAGTGGAATGTACATATTCTCTGATATAATAGAGTTCTGTGATGGCAGATTTTTAAAATTTATTTATTTATTTGGTACAGGGTCTCACCACGCAGCTCAGACATGTAGTGATCCTCCTGTCTCAGCTTCTCCGGGACTGGGATTATAGGCATGCACCACCACACCTGGTTTCAGGGGCTGGCACGGTGTACCCTGGACCAGCATGGCATGTGGAACCTGGCTCCTTGTGCTTTCCAGGCAGGTGCTTAGACTGCTGAGCTATCTCTCAGCCCTCTGATGGCAAAATCAAACTCTTCTCCATCCCCTGCACCATGTGTAGAGGCCTCAGGCCTCAGTCTCTACCCAAATGCCCCACTGTCCACGTGATCCCCATCTTGAGTGGTCCCTGCCCTCCCAGCTGGTAGGGTCAGTTTAGGTGAGCTCGCATTGACATTGGCAGACAAAAGGAAGAGAGGTAACACCCTGACTCATCTTTGCTTCCCTCTTCCTCCACTGCATGGGAACCACAGGATTTTCTCCGACTCTGTCATTTTATGAGGAATTCCCACTGTGGGCAAAACAGCGCACATGAATGCTCACAGCAGCACTACTGAAGAGAGCCAAAAGAAACAACTCCAGCAGCCACAAGCAGGTGACTGGGGAACCGGATTGTGATCTCTCCATACCAGAGACTAGGACTCAGCTGTCGAAAGGTGTGATGTACTGACACATGCTACAACACAGACAAACATTGAAGACAATGTGTGAACTGAAATGAGGCAGCCACAAAGACTATGTGGTGTGTGGTTCCTTTAATGGATGCAGACCAGGTAAGTTCATAGAAAGAGAAGACAGGTGCTTTCCAGAGGCTTGAGAGGTGGGGAAATAGGATATGACTCTTTAGCGGGTACAAGGTTTTCTTTGGAGAGATGAAAATATCTTAGATCTAGATAGAGATGGTGTTGACATAAAACTGAATGGACTAAATACCACTGACTTGTTCACTTTAAAACTAATTTTGGGGCTCAAGAGACAGCTGGATGGTCTAAGCACTTGTCTGCCAAGCACAGGACCTGGATTCAATCCACAGTACTACATGCCATGCTGGCCCCAGAACCTCTGGCATACCATGCCAGCCATGGAAGTTGTTTTTTGTTTTGTTTTTGCGGAACCAGGGATTGAACTCAGGCTCTTGCCTTTGCCAGGCAAGTGCTTATTCTACTGAGCTACCTTCCCAGCCCTGCCAGCCATGGCAGTTGGGTGTGGTGATACACGCCTGTAATCCCAGTGCTGGAGAGGCTGAGACAGGAGGATCACTATGAGTCTGAGCTGCAGAGTGAGACTCTGTAAAAAATAAATAAATGCTAATTTTGTTACATGACTCTAAATTTCATTTAAGAAGAAAAAAATTGAAGACTTCTTCCCAACTAGAGCAGTGGGGCTTCCTCATTCCACATTCACCTTCCTCTGTATTCTAGAGACTTTTCTCTCACTGGAAAAGATGCCTTCTCTGTGCCATGGCTGCTTCCTGGTTGCTCAGGACCAAGTTAGAGCCAGTCCTTTCTAGCTGTGCCTGTGGCCCCAGCACTTAACCTGTTGAGCCTTCAGCTCCCTCGTCCACATGATTTGCAGTGAAAGGATGGATGGAGTGAGGTGAGGCAAGAAAAGCTCATTCATCCCAGGAAGTTAGATATAACGCAATCATCATTTTTATACTCAAAGCCCCACTGGGACAAGAGGCAGAAACTTTATTTTTTTCATGGCACGTCACAGCTATAAGCCTCCTGTCCACCAGGGGGAGCCCTCAGAAGGAGCTCACCATCAATTCTAACAGGAATCTGTTGGCGCTCTTCTTTCTTCTGCTGCTTCACTGGCCCCCTGGTTAATAGCTTTTGCCATCAGAAGCTCTGCAGTTTTAAACTCTAAATTACAGAGGACAAACTTTTTTCTTTATGAGATAAGCATATTTTAGGCTTTCTGGGCCATACAAAATAGGTTGCAGGGCAAATCCAAATTAAGACTGTGGCCTGATTCTGTATAGACCTCAAGCTTTTCTTTTCTTTTCTTTTCTTTTCATTCTTAAATGGTTGATTTTTTAAAAAAATATGCTACATGCAAGAATTAAATAAAATTCGTACTCTAGCACCTAGGTACAAAGTTCTATTGGAACACAGCCACCTTTGTTGTGTGTTATCTATGGCTTCTTTTTGGTTGTTTTGGAATTGAACTCAGGACCTCATGATTGCCAGATAGGTGCTAGGCTATAGCTCCAGTCCCCTATGGTTTCTTTTGAACTACTGAGTTGAGTAGTTTTGACAGAAACAATAATGATAGCACAATACATAAAGAGTTTACCATCTTGTCCTTTAAAAAATGTTGTTAGTATCTGCTCAAAACAAAGTTGTGAGTCAAAATCACTCATGACATCATATTTTACCTCATGACTCATATCCTGCATATCAGTGCGTTTTTATGGCTTTGAGTCTTTTGTCACCATCTCATGAAGCAGTAAAGACCAAATGACTCAGTGCATGACAAGCACTGAGGGCAGTGCCTGGAATTGTAAGTGTACAGGAACTATGAATTCTAGTTACGTATAGAATTGTTAATGTATTGGCATGAATTCAAGTAAGTACATCACAAAAGGAGTTCTTCCCTCTTTAATTTATTTCAGAATGTGCTGTAAACAGTTTGAAAAGTCCCTTTGACAGCTTTCTGTTTTCACCAGAGAGCTGTGACATAACAAATTCTCCTTCATAGAAGGTACAAGTGAAACAGACCTGGGGGGACATTTTGGATCCTTCCGTCTTCAGAAAGTGTGATCACACGAAGATCCATCTGGTTGTCAGTAGAACTGGGCCATATTTCTTGGGAGCGAGGTGTCCAGACCACTGTTCATCCATATTTCCTGAATGATTTGTTCCCTGCGTTCAATCCTTTCTGCCAGCTCTGCAGCCTCTGTGGAACTGTAGGCTGGATACGAAGTCTTATGGAACCCTGATAGTTCTCCTGGAAATTCCGAGTCAGAGGAGTCCTCCTCCTCCGCATCATCCTCACTGTCCTCAGCTTTGTTGCTTCCTGGCACCAGGTGCTCCCTCCCCAGCTGCAGCTCCCTGAAGTCTTTGATGCAGGACACCTTGATGACTAAGGCACACAGTGTGAGGACCAGCCCGACACAGACACTGGACACGAAGAGCAGTGCAGCTCTCTCAGGGTGGGCTGTGGGAGGAAGAGAATATGTCAGGAGCTGGAAGGAGCCTCAGTCTTTACCAGTCCAAATCCCACAGGACTTAACCTAAATGGCACCTTGTTTGTGGAGCCATGGCCACTTAACTGATCCTGTCCTCAGGGATTACAGCTTTGAATCATAGTCAATAGATGCATGGATATAGGAGAACATACAGAAGAGGGACACAGAAGCCATTCATTTAAACTCAGACTGGCTGTGGGCTACATCTAAAATGGTTCCATGTGTTTCGGAGGTGATTGGGTATGAAAGGTGATCACTGAGACATTGCATGGAAGGGGTATCTCTTTCCCCACTTCCTCCCTTCTTTCTCTGCTTCCTGTCCAGCACGCCATGAGCAGCTCTCCTCCTCCCAGGCCTTTCCACCACGCCTTCCTGTCTTGGCAATAAACCTCCCCTCCTTTAAGTTGTGAGTGTTGGGTATTTGTCCCAGCAACAAGAAGGGAATGAACACAGAGGTAAGTTTCTACAATACTCCCTGAAGCATAGTAAAGGTTCAATCAATTCTCAGCTACTATCAACAAGAGCCAATTATGCAGAATTAATTTACATATGAAATATATCTCTGAAATTTTCTCCTGTTGGTTTGGGAAATGAGCCCTGGCCCTCAGCACGTGCTAGGCAAATGGTATACCACTGACCTACATCTCCAGTACTGATGTTTTTTTGTGGTACTGGGAATAGGACTCAGGGCTGCCTCTCCAGTTCTTTTTATTTTTGGAGAAAGGGTTTTGCTAAGTATCCTGGGCTGGCCACAGCCCTGTGATCCTTCTTCCTTAGCATCCAGGGTAGCTGGAATTATAGGCACTTGTACCACTGTGCCTGGCTATATACAAATTTAAGGACTAGTATTATGGATGGTTAGTTCTAATAATGTTTCTTGCACCCAAATGGATTTTTCTATACAATAACAGAAATAACTATAATGTTAATATGTTCTATGTGCCTTGGCCTAACCTTCATGAAGGCTAGGACTATATTGCTTCTTTCTGTTTCTCTGCTTCATGATTTGTATCTCTTGGAGAGCTGGTGCATCCATTCTGGGAAATAATTATCCAGTAATGCCAACTCCCTTCTTTGAGCCAAGGCTTTGCCATGTAGTTCAGGCTGGCCTTGAACTCACTATGCAGTCCAGGCTGGCCTTTGACTCACGGTGATGCTCCTGCTCAGCCTGCCAATTGCTGAGAGGTGTGTGCCACCATGCCTGGCTGATTCTGTCCTGTTATAGATCAGAAGTTGGTAAATTTCCTGACAAGTGACCAGACAATAACTACTCTAGGCTTTATGGGCCATTTGTTCTCTGCTGCAAGTGTTCATCTCTGCTATTGCAATGCAAAAGCAGCCAGAGATCTTGTGCAATGTGGAAGCCATGGATGTGGCCCCATAAAGTTTTATTCATACATTTGGGCCATGAGCCATACTTTGCCAGCCCTGATACAGATGCTCCATCTGAAATCCAGTGGGAAAAGCAGCTGCTTGAGTTCAGTACAAAACCAGGGCTAGAGCTTAGATCTTAAACCGTGGGCTTCTTGTGGGGTCCACTTGGGTGGACCTGCCTCTCCTCAGCATATCTCAGCAGAATGGGTCCCCCTTGAGGTGTACTGTCACTCCTTTGATTCCAGGAGAATAAAGGAGACTGTTGTCTTTGCAATTCCTGTCCTTCCCCAGAGGTCCAGGCTGGAGTTTCAAAACTGTTAAATTTGACTCTAGTCAAGGGATCCAGCCCATGAAGTCTTACTTGAGGCGGAACTGGGGCACCTTATCTTCTTGTAACTGGAAACCTCCCAAGTCCACTTCCTTCCCCTGCAGCTAAAGCCACTGCTGAATGGCTGAACTCAGGAGTGCTGCTCTTTGTTGCCACCACTCCCACAGGGCTGTGTCATCGCTCATCAGGACACAGATGTCCGCATTCAGCACTGATCTTGGCTGAGGCAAGGATGGTGGCTTGCATTTTTAGTGCTCTTAGGAACTGTGAATTTCTTAAGGGTTAGCTTTGTGGAAGGATTTGGTCAAACAGACATAGGTCCTTTGTGAAGGAAGCAAGGGCTGTTTTCATCTCTAGGTGTGGTGGCAGATTGAAGAGGCATACACAGTGGCACTTGGGATGAGGTCATTAAATGGTGTGGTACAAAAGATGCTAAGACCTGAGGCTCTGGCCCATAGACAGTGTTTCTCCCCTTCCCTTGCAGATTAAAGCTGCTGACTTCCCCATCCCTCCTACTGTAGCCTGGGTATGGTACAGGCATCCCTCAGCTCATGTGGTGAAGTGTAATCTCTGTTGTGAGGCATTAGGAGGTGGAACCTTAGCTCAGCTGTTGTTTGGAATTCAGGCCCTGGAAAGATAATTAGGGTTAGGTAACATCTTCAGGGTAGAGCCCCCGTGATGGCTCCTGGTGGCTTCATAAGAAAAGAAAACAGGCACAGACTCACATATATGTGCTCCCTCTGTCCTGCTACATGACGCTCCTACCTGCTGTGGGACTTGGCCAACAAGAAGGCCATTACCAAATACAGGCCTTGACCCTGCAACTCCAGGACCTTGAGCCCCTAGAAACCTGCTTTCTTCATAACTCACCCAGGCTGGGGCATTGACTTACTGCAACAGAAAATGAACTAGGACAACACTGTGGTTCCCTCCTCTTCCCCTCTCTCTGCCAGCTGTCCCACCAGCCCATTTCTCCAGTGCTTTGGTGCTTTGTGCCAGAATTTGGTACAGCCACAACTCAACTTCTCCATCTTGGAAAACATAAACCTTACTGAAAGCAATGCTGTGACATACAGGAAGTGCTATGGATGGAGCAAAATGCCAGCCATCTGCTTCCTTCCCCAGGAAAGGTGGCCCAGCTCCAGGCAGAGGGACTTTCACCTGGGACAGGTTTCTGAGGACAAAGGATTGCCCACCCACCCCAGTGTCCAAGCAGTGGTGTCACAGAGCATGGAGTCAGGTTTGAACTGGCCATCACAAAGCAGATTTATTCCTGTATTTCTTTAGCTATTTATTTAAAAGGATAATGGAATTAAATTACTTATAACTCTTAGAACATGACACAGTGGCTAATTTAGGGTTCTCCTTTATGTTTATCTGTATGATGAGTTTTGATAGACCTGTGCCTGGACCAGAGCCCTGCCTACCTAGGGACAGGTTCCTGTCCTCATCTCCTCTTTCCCTGTTGGATTAATGAGCTCTTTGTTGCTGAGACATAATAGCCAACACCCACAGCCTAAAGGAGGAAAGTTTTGCTTAGTTCATGGTTCAGGAGATTTGGACCCTTGTCAGCTGGCTTCATGGCAGGGACATCATAACAGACAGGCCTGGCAGGGGGCAGCCACTCACCCCATGGCAGCAAGGAAGCATCAAGAGAAGGGGAAGAGCCAGAGATGCACTGGAGTC
>PVKN010007931.1:0-25848 GCA_004027915.1 Capromys pilorides
GAGCAGAAATGTTGGTTAGAAGAAGCACTTCTGGATTCTGACAGACAGGGAAGTTGGTCAAATTGGTGATGGGGAGGAACAGTAGGTAACGGGGAGATGGACAACAGGAACAATAGGCAAGGTTAGAAAATGAGGTGGGAGAAGTTATATAAAAATTTATTTCCTATGAAATAATTCCACAAGCTGTGTAAACGTCTCTTACTAAAATGAATACTTGAACACACAAAGATTGTACATTTCCAGTGAAACACTCACAGTACAGATTGCCTGTCTTTTTACTCACTAGGAGTGAAAACAAAGAGTCAGCAGATGAAAGCTTTCCTAGTTACCTTTGGCAGCAAGCTTCCTCGAATTCCCTGACTGCTCAATGGATTATCAAAGCAACATACAGCACAGTTACATACAAAGCCAGGTGGGCAGGATTCTAGATTTGTCTCTCTCCGTTTATCTCCAACGTTCTACACACACACACACACACGCACACGCACGCACGCACATGCATACAGTGGGTTCCAGTGCTGTGACTATAACAGACACTAGCTACTAAGAACGTGTTTGTCACAATCAGTGTAAAATGTATGGAGTAGAACAATCTCTGGAATTTGGTTATATTTCCCATAATTTATGGTTAAAATTATAAACTTACAAGGATGGTTTAACATTCAGAAATCAAACTTTTTCAAGTCAAGCAATCACACGTATTTACAGTATGTACAGACTTTCTAGTAGAGATAGTGTCTAGACAATGTTATTACAAATTTCCTGAATGTGGGCATCTCTAGTCCCTGTAATTCATAAAGCAAATCTGCTGACTTGGCATTAAGACGCTAAAATATTGTGATCAAACATATATATATATGTATATATATATTATATATAATTATGTGTTTGCAGAAATAACATTTACAAACTGTCTATACAGTACACAGTACTAGTACATAGAAAATAGATTCTAACTTTATGATCCCCTTGTGTAAGGCAAGACTGAATCTGTCCCCAAATTTAGTCAGCCAGAGGTACAAGCAAAAAACAGTGGTCCATGAATGAATGAATATGCCCATTGGGTATCTGAGTATTAAAAATCTGGCGAAACGAAATTCCACTTTTGATCTGTGCTGCTTCTGGATTGCTGGATACATCTATATTAAAACACTAACATTGTCAGGATGGCAATAGGTTTTGTTCGAGTGGTAGCTACCCAAAACAATTTCTGAAGAGTCTAATATACAACCACAGGACTGCAGCTGTACCAGGCCAATGTATATAGCACTTACCAAAAAATAATGTGTTAATACTCTTATTTCATGTCATTGCTATTTAAGCAATAGCAATACAAAACATACAAGACAGGTCACATATTCGCAGTGTAGACTCCAAAGATTTTGTTTGAAGGTGCTGTTGTACAAGACTCGGGGAAAAAAAGGCAAAAGTCATTGGTGGATGTAAACATCCCTATTCCACTCCCCAGCTTCGTTCCGTTTTTTGGATATTACTTCACCATCCTTATCACAGTAGCGATCCTTGGATTTATGACGACTCCGCTGTTTGTTGCACTCATTGTGATCCTGCTCTCGGTCTGCATCCCTGGAGCGGTGCCGAGGCTCTCGGTGTCTGTGGTCGCTGCTCCCATGGGTCTCATCTCTGTGGTTGTGATCACGATGTGGGGCGTAGTGGTCCACATGTTCATGGGAATAATCTTCCTTTGGCTCCACATAGGCTGAGTCTCGACTCTCCTGAGTTTCAGAGTCAAATGTCTCCTGCCTGGAGAGGCCTCGACTCGTGCTGCTGCGATGGTTGTGGTGTGGGGCTGAGGAGGAGGAACGGTGGTGAGACTTTCTGACAGGTTCCAGGCAAGCTTCTTCAGGTTGGGAAGCTGATCGGGCAGGAACTGAGCGATCAGTCCACTGGTCACCTTGAGAACCCTGGTAACAAAAGGAACATGTCTGGGCTTAAGCAAGCTCAGGAACTGAGAGGTCATAGTGCAGACACTCAGCTGTTGTCCTTTGAAAGGACCTAAATTGCTGAAATGAAGTCTAGCTCAGTTGCTTCCTTCGATACCATCCAGTATTGCTACCATCCAGCATTGATAGGGTTTGTTTTGTATTGTATTGGAATTTAATTTGTAAGTGCCTGAAACAGTACACACAGTAGTTAACCTAGTTTATTATAAAGAATAAATAAAGAGGGGATACTTTTGTTTTATATATAATCTCTTATTGAAATAGACACGCAGGTCTGAGATTTTTCATAGGCTTAACCTCCCTGTGCTTAAATGCATGATAACAAAAACGATTAAAATGAGAGGCTTAAATGACACTTGACATGGAACATCACCATTCCAGGGCCTGTTATACATATACTACTTAATCTAATAACCTAGGACATAAGGTAATTTTGAGAAAAAGACAAAAGATGAGACAATTGCAACATGTTGTAATTATTACTAGATTGTCCTTATTGTTCTTTTTTTTTTTTTTTAACTTTTAATTTTTTTTTTTAATTTTATTTTAAAGAGTAAAAACAGCAGAAACAAATATAGAAAAACAGTAACAAGCAAGATGTCCTTATTGTTCTTGAGGCAAACAAGCCAGGAAGTAATTTTGCCTAGATTCTACATGCAGTGAAGCCAGACCTTGAATGCAGGCAGTCTGCTGTCTCAAGGACTGTGCAGTGAGTGAGTTTTAAAGGCTGTAGCATGTACAATTCGTTGTACTTAGAGATAAGTAGCACATAGCATCAAAAACCCAGTGACTTTTAGATACCATTAAGGTCCTGGAGCATCCATCAAGGTGGCTGTCTAGGCTTGGAACCCAATGTTATCACCTATAGCAGCCTAGGTTCTCTATGAAGACAGAGAGCAAACTGTGCCTACCTGTGAATTAGAGGCTAGGGTGGGGCTCACGGGCAGAGTCGAAGTGGCTAAAGTGCGGCTAAGGAGAGGGTTGGGAAGGTTGCTGCTGGGAGGGTGGGTGGCCTTCCAGTAGGCTTCCAGATAGTCAGCCAGGTGCTCACAAGCATCCTCAAGCTGGTTCTCATCCAAGATCACATCGAATAACTCCTGTGATGGGCAATATTGCAGATAGCACATTTAATACCAGGACCGAGTTCCCACCATCTTCCCTTTCACCTTATGGAGGGGGTAGAGGGTCATGAACTACACCTCTTTGTAATTGCCCTTATGTGCTCTGCTTTCTCCTTTTCTGTTAGCAGACTGTCTTTAGCAGCTTTTAAGAGCGTGTTGTCACATGTAATCCTTTTGAATGCTAAATGCTTAACCAGAAAGTGAATAGGTGTCACAATAGTTAACTTAAGGGCCTGGCAGTGCAAATAGTAATCAGCACTGAAAAAAAGGCATTGCAACCATGTAAAATAGAGATGTGAAAAAGAATAAAAATCTGTACAGTACAGGCAGAAGCCTGTTCTCAACATAGTTCAAAAGTTAATGAGGCACAATTGGGACATGAAATTTCCCAGAAACTGTTAACAATTTGACATTGTCCAAACTTCACAGTAGTTCATTAGGAAACAGTCCCTCACTTTTCAAAATTTTAAAAAGAGCTTGTGATAGATCTTAACATACTTCAAAGTAGTAAGATTGATGGAATCGACTTTTATAGTCCATGAGATAGCTGTGCTTGAAAAAAAGAAGTATGAGTTAGAAGTAAAAATGCATTGAAAAAAAACGGCTCAGAATTTTGTTTTTACATGGCCTCAAGTCAGTTTTTAGATGGTTACTAATAACAGACAACTTGTTCCTTGAGATAAAAAGTGAAAAAGAAATCAGCTGCAGGGAGATCCATCTTACAAATCAAATTTGTGCAGCTCCTCTTCTCTCAGGTGTTAAAACGGTGAGGACAGCACAGAGTGCCTGCCATGCTCTGTAAGCCACCACCCTAGGTGTCCCACTTGTGTGCTCAGGACACAGGACCACAGAAGCAGGAGGGATGATCTGGTTTGGAATGCATGCCACTACATGTGATGAATATTCTCTCCCCAAATAAGCATTTGGATCCTTTTTTCATTAGTTTGTTTCACAAAATAAAATGCCAAGCCTAATATTTTCAGCTGGATTTTACCATGGAGGGCGATCACTTACTGGAGGGCACTGAGCCAGTTTATCAGCTGCTACCATCTGGACATTGAGGTGTTTAGCTTGCGATTTCCCTCGGGATTTTATTAACCTTTGTAAAACCTGTAAACGATACAAGTTTTTAACGGAAATGTCTGTACTCGGGTAAACTACAGGGTAGGTTATTGACGCCTATATCTGAGGGCCTTATATATAGTACAAATGGTTTCTAGTAGGTTGAGCTATGCAGTACAAGGTATATCTACAAAATTAGCATGCTTATGTAAATCCGAATTTCAAAGCTTTAAGCACTTCCATTCAGCTTACTGACACTTCTCAAACTTGGTGTCTCATGCCCTCTTTAAGTTTAAAAAACAACAGGGGCTAGGGATATAGCTCAGCCGTATATGTGCCTGCTGGGCGAGTGCAAGGTTTTGAGTTCAATCCTCACTGCCAAAAAAAAATAAAAATAAAAAAAGCCCAAAGAGCTTTTGTTTTATGAGTTTATTATATTAGTATTTAAAAAGTAATCCATATAAAATTTAATATTATAATATTTTGTATAAACTGAGTTAAAGTTTTTTATTAATCTAATATTTAATAGATAACATGTTTTCAGTCTACTATAGTATACTGTTTTGGGTATCATTTATAAAGAAAATCCAGTGGAAAAGGAGGAATATTTTAGTTACACGTTTTAAGATGATATTCTCCTTTGATACTGTACTAAATCACAAGTACAGAAGTAGTCTTCCTTAAAGACTAATTGCCATGAGGAATCTGGGACTGTACCAATGTCCTTTTCTTCCACTGGTCTATTTAAAATTAAAGTGGATCTTTTATCATACATGAGTCATAATATCATTTGGAAAATTCACTGAGTTCTTCAAATCTTCCAAATGTTGACATATTTTGTGATATTTAATATTATATATCTATATACATAGACACATATACATAGATATAATATTAAAACATGGTATCATTTGCAATAAATTCTTCTTATTTTTGAAGTGAACAGCTTATTTTATTTAAGAAGATAGCTGCCAGATACTCAGGGCATTTGTTCTTTGAGATTAAAAGTATTTTATAAAAAGAGTGGCAAAAAAATGAATGGCTTAGTTCAAATCATCTCCTCTACTACTTCATTTTGAGGCTGTTTTTGCTGTGTAGCAGTGTGCCAGCAGCATAAAAGTGTACCTTCATGGATACTTTCTGTTTTATTACCTAGACTACTAAAATGGCTCATGTTTAAGAGTCAAAGTTTTAAAAATTTATCAATTTTACTACTTCATTAGGACTGTTCCACTGGTGCATTTTAAATTTGAGTGGCTCCTTTACTCTGCATGATTCATTATATCATTCACTGATCACTTGGAAAGTAGTGGTTTACTGAGTCCTGCAGATATTCTAAGTGAAACCAGCTCTCTCTAAAATGTCCTTTGAAGTACAAGGGCATGATGTTGATAAATTACCTAACTACGAGTGCTGTTTGGTACCACTGCCTTGACTCATTTGAAGATCCTAACAGTTTTACCCAACATTAGCTTTGCACTTTACATATAGATGTCAACATGATGAAACAAAAAAAAACAATAATGCCTTAGTATTATCAGTGACATCATCTTTACCTCATAGGCCCTCTCAAACTGTCTCAGAACCCTCCAGGTGCTAAGCTTTGAAACTAACCAATGCCTTATTTATATTAGTCTTAAAAATTCCTAATGCATCCATCATAAGGCATAGCTTGCTGTAACTGGAAAGCAGAACATAAAACACATTTTGGTAACATCTGACAGTGTGGAGCAAACTGTAGCAACTCTGCTTACCTTAGGAGAAGAAATCTTCACATAGACTATAATAGGGGCCAGAGAGGTTTTACTAAGTTGAGCTGGATGATTAATAGTATCTGCATCAAGGACTACCAACTGTAATGTTCTTGCAAGTTCAAAGATTCTTTCAATTTCACTCTGAACTTCCGCTATAAAAAAGCAGAGTTCATTTACTTAGGTTAAGGTAAAGTAGTGTGGTATACTGTTTTTTCAATAGGAGGATCAGTTGTTATGTTAATAGTTCAAGCAATACAATTGCTGCAAGGTATCCTTTAGAGAGCAGAAGTTCTTCACTCTTGTAGAAATTAAAGAATTGCTCTCACAGCCAGCACTAAAGTTTGCTTCTAGAATACTGCTGAGAATTAAGGTTTAGTTTCTGCTGACTAATTTTCCTATTATAAAACTTATATTCTATGGAATTACTTCTCAAAAACCTTAGGATGCTTATAGTGTTTCTCACCACTTTACCCTAGCAACCACTGTTAGCTTTCTCTTTACTGCAAGAGCTTGTCTATACTTGTACCCATTATTATTCTGTTGAGATATTATCAAGCTGAAAGTGCAATGTAAATAGGCAACACATGAAGGCTGCCTATTAAAAATTTCTCCAAAAGTTCTTATATTTTCTTCCAACAAAAAAATAATTCTATAATACACATTATACACACAATTTTAAGGGCAGCAATATAATAGAAACCACATTATAAAAATCCAAGCTATAACATTTATAGAAAACCTATTACTGAGCATCTAAAAATCTACCTGTACTCCAAGAGAGTTATATTCACTTTATCTACTGCTCTGTGATCTTGTCAAAAGATTCTAAACAGCACTATTTAAATATTCTCTCTTTTTGCTGTTAACCACATGTGACTAGAGTGCACTTCAAAATGTAGCAGGTATGAATGAACAAATCAATTTTTAAAATTTTAGTAATCCAAATAGTCAGAAGTTATTGTACTTGGCAGCATAATAGATCTATAAAGAATAATGTATAACTTGCAGTTCCCACCTCAGTCTTAAGAGGGCCCATTCCATGAGACTTTGGTCCTCAAATAGGCGGGTTCTGTAGTCTTGTTGAAGAGACTGTTTCTGACTGTATAACCTAGACTGCTGTTAAAATGCTACTTACTCAGAAAGGCCTTCCTCTTATAAAATTATGTTCTCTTCTTTAGTTTACTCTACGTAGTCCTTGGCCTGCTACTTTTTCAGGACTCTTCAGACATTGCCCAACTATCACCATAAAATTTTGTCCATGTCTTTTCACTGAGACAAAAACCTCAAAAGACTTGAGGATTTGCTGAATATGATTTTATGATTGATTTTAAACTCATAACCATTACAACAAATCTTTCTACACCACGAGGTCTTTTAGTCTGGCTGGCACTAACTATGGACACTGCTTTTTTTGCACTTGGGCACTTGGAATTACCATCTAGTTAGGTCTCATTGTCCTCTTTAGGATAGCAATGCTTAAATAGTGCTGCACAGACTTACCTAAGCTTGACCTTGTGTTGGACCTCTCTATTATTGCATGCTTACTGGGATTGTTTAATACTGAGCGTTTGGCAAGGGAGATGTCAGCAGTGACCCTCGTTATGGATATCCTGTTGCAGAAAAACAGGAAAAGATTGTGAATCTAGTAAGGGAGGACGAAAGCACATGCCCAGATAAAAGTATGCACATACACATATTTTCAGACCATCTGTTCGGGCACTTAGTAATTGCATTCTGTCTATCTTACAGCAGCCTCACTTAGCAGTTACTGGTTGTGTAGCAGATGCTATTTAAATACTAAACATTATACTTGAATCATCTGATTAAGTCATCCCCAAATAAATGAGAGAGGGTGATCTATTTTTACTGATAAAGAAGATGAGCCACAGGTAGATTATTTACTAAATGGTGGTGCTAAGATTTGAACCTAGATACTAATGTATCCTTAGGCCTTGTACCATAATTCAGTGTTACGATGTTAGGATAGGCATGGAAAAGAAAGAACAGGTAAATGTAGTCTTCCCTCAGAGAGCTAAAAGTCTACTGCCAGACACAAGGCCTAAGACAAGTAAGTAAATGAGTAAAGATCATACTGACTTGTGAAATGAGTATTCAGAGTATTATGAGAGACATGACTTGAGGGGAGCCTTTTAGGTAGAATAGAAATGAGCATGGTAGAACATGAAAGCTGAAAATATTAATATATAGTTCCTACTAGAGATTGCTGAATATTCAGGAATATGCAAATGTGCAGTAGGAAAAGCTGTGAAACAAAATTGAAGGCTCAGAGTATCTCTAAAGAGGGTGGTAAAGGTACTAAAAGCAAGGGCTTGCTTTAAAAGTCTGCTTCAGAAGGACCCTTCCAGCACATCAAGTAGCCTGGTGATATTTCTTTTCATATCTGATAAAGACTACAGATTTATTGTCTAAAGGCAGCAAAACAGAGACCCCTAAACAGGGCACACTAGGCAGAGTGGGGATGTAAATACCAGATGGAAAGAAAGAAGGATTTTTATTTTTAATGTATTTAATACAGGGTCTCACTACACAACTTGGACTCATAGTAGTCCTTCTGTTTTCAGCCTCCCCAGTGCTGGGATTCAGGTATGTGCCACCATGCTTGGTCTCATTGGCTGGCTTGGGTGGGGCTGGCATGACATGTGATGCCAATAATCAAACCATGATCCATGCCCTTGCCTAAGCCAGTACTTAGTCCGCTGAGCTATCTTACCAGCCAGAAAAAAGGATTCTGACTGTTGGAACTGCCAGTCAGTCATCTTCCCCATCTTAGAATTTTAGTAGCCAAGCTTAGATGTTTATATCCTATTGGGGTCAGAAAGGAAGATTCTGTGGAAATTGACTGTTAAATAGTAAAGACTCAGACAATATGTATTGGAGGTTGCCTATATAAGTTCTCCAACAGGACTGACAGGAAAGCACAGAAAGCCAGCTCCAACTGTATTTTCTTTCTTCTTCTTCTTTTTTTTTTTTTTTTCTTTTTGAGATAGGCTCTCACTATGCAGTTCAGGCTGGTCTTCAGCTCGCTTTTGTAGCCCAGGCTGGTCTCAAACTCCCATCAATCCTCCTGCCTCTGCCTCCCAAGTGCTGGGATTATAGGCGTGTGCCACCACACCTGGCTTCCAACTGTATTTTCAGTTCAGCAGAGTAATGTTCAGAGAAAGTTAAGGACATCTCTCCAAAAGAGTAAACAACAACCAAAGGGAGGTGGGGGGCAAAGAAATGGAAATAGAGAAAAAAGGTAAAAAAATTAAAGAATTAGCCAAGAGGTTCAAATCCAAAGAACAAGGAAAGGGTGATTGAGAATAGTGTAACCAAAGGAGAAGAGAAAATTTCACAATGAAGGATTTGATTTTTCAAACGGAAAGCATTTAGGGTGATTTTTAAAAATCTACAAAAACCTATTATAAATTTCCTAATTCTGGGGACATAAATGAAAAAAGTAAAAACTGAGAAAACAGCTACCATCCCACACAGGTCAAGAATTTAAAAGTGCCACATTTTCTAACAGCAACAATAGGGGCCACCTGCATGCTCCCAGGTACTATATGTAATATAATCTATGCAGTTTAAATATACAGGTTGCTATAGATTCCTGTCATAGTTCTGATACTTCAAGAGTTTCCTAATTCTTATCTTAACCCATTGATTATTTTTTTGAAAATTACCGTTCAGGAGACCACAAGCTTCCTGAAGCCAAATCCCTAGCTTGTTTTTGCTTATCTCAGTTCCTGGCACTTGGAGAATACTCAAGACCTGCTTTGGCAAGGAGATGCAGGGAGGACTAAGTGCAGACTCCTAGCATGGCATGCCTGATGTGGCCCAAACTTTATTACTAGGCATTCTGTTTTACTGCTAGAAGTTTCAGCTCATGATATACATGTGGACTCTTTGTAAGCAGAGACAGCAGCTTCAATATCTCTGCATTTCTCTAGCAGTGAGTATACAGCTAGAGGGGAGAAGTTGGAGTTTACATTTGAGAAGTTCAGTAGGCATCTTGGAAATGAGTAACTGGATGTATGTGTCAGAAATTTAAGCAGAGACCAGCAAAGCAGTGGTATCTAAAAATCTCATACCAAAGAAGTGAATGTAGATGGAAGGGAGAAAAAGCCAGAGGGTAACACTAGAAAAGTATGGTTCCAGAAATCAAGCAAGACAAGTATTTTGTCATCTGTTGCTCCTGGACAAATAATATAAAGACTGAGAAATCCATGGCCTTAGCAGTCTGTAGGCCATTGGTGATGTGGACTGGTTCTGACTGTATGTACAAAAGTGGAGTAGACACAGGAAGGGAACAGAAGCAAGCACAATAGATACAAGTTAGTTTTGCTGTATAGAAAGAACAGTGTGATAGCTGAGGGGAATGTAAAAGATGTGAGGAAAAGTAGCTACATTTTTGTATACAGATGAATTTCTATTAGAATAGGAGTTATTCGTAAAGAAAGGTAAGGATAGCCATGCCCAGATAGGCTTGCACAGAGAGGAGATTGGGGATGGGTTCTAGGGCCTAAGTAGATGAGGTTGGGCAGTTGAGCATTGCTAGAACAACAGTGGAGGCTAAGAGCACCTGGTGCATGCAAGAAAGAGGAGATGGTCTGGAAGTCCTTTGAAAGAGTGCATATGTGAGTGAAGAGAGAGATACAGTTACCCTGTTAGGAACAAGACACCACCAGGCCAAGAACTGAAGATCATTCCAGTTGGCTGGTTGTGGCCACATTCACCTGTTGGATGCAGGTGCAGAACTAGAGGGCTGAGGTTGTGCAAAGCAAGTTCGACAAATATTTACTGAACCAGATTGAGCAGATGAAATTATTTCCTATTATTACCAGACGGTGATTTTCTCTTGAGGCCAATCACATGCCTGTTCCCAACCAGAGCTCTGTCCTTTCCAAGGAAAAATATCCATAAATCTCATGTTCTAAAATACTCACCGCCCTTCAAATCTGTGTTTTAAAAAATCAAACAATGCTTTTTGCATCATATCTGTGACCTGTAATTAAGCAAGCAACAATTTATGTTAAAATACTATGACAAAATATTACTATTTATAATAAGCCAGTCTCACCTCTCTAAGGACACTTAAAAACCTAAGCTTTGCATTTGGAAAAAGTAGCATGTAAAGTTACCGTATTTTTTCTGTTTCTGAATTCCAATAAAATGGCATTTAAAAAAGCAAGTCTCTGAATTTCTGTTGTTGCAACAAAAGTCACTCTCCACCTGATACTGCTTCCAGGACTAAGTAATCTGCTGGCAAGCAGAAATCTCTAAAGCAATAGAGCATTAAGCATGTGTACCACAGCTTGAAACCCAACATGCTTTGCCACTAGCACCTCCTTACAGTCAAGTGTTAAGACTGGATGGCGGAGTCCTGGCTGTGAATAGCTACTCACCTCATATCCCTTCAAGGAGGGGCCCACCAGGACCACTGGCCTCATGGAAGGTACCACATCATAAGGAGGAGTATGCTCTGTCTGTAGAGAGAGGAGGCACTTTCAGATACGTTACAGGATAGGAGAACGTATAGTGTTCTGCATACAGTAAGGTACTCTCTGAACTCTGTAATGACTGTGAGACTCAGCAAACCCAAGCAAGGATTGGTGTATTTATTTTCCTTAAGTTTTCAAGTTACTGAATGGTTTGTAGTTTTCTTGCTCTTCTCAAGAAACACTACTGTCCAAGTTAATTCCGGAAGCAGGACGGGCTGCTTTTGAATAAAAACTAGTTGGGCAAACAAACAGAAACATGCCTCATGCAGAATGGGTGCTTAAGGCTTGGCCAGCGATTAATACTGCTTATTAAGAGCATGTGAGTATTCTAAAGAGTTGAAATGATCAGCTCTGGCATGGTTAATTATGGAAGAAAGAAAGATTCTATTACCTTTGCACCATAGAGGTTTGTCTTACCTGCATAAAACCTATTTTCAAAACATTGGGACTCTCAACCAAATATTTGAAAATTATATTTTATTGTGAGTGTTTAAGTTGGCTTGCATGCTTATTCCAGTCAACAGTACTCATGTTCACTGTTCAGGTTCAGCAACTGATGCTTTTAGATTTCTGGTTTCTGTATACTAGCATTGGAAAACTTAAAATACAAGGTTCATGTTTTAAAGGAAAGCTGCATAATGTGTAATAGTCAACCAACCTTCATTGGCCTCAGCAGGCTCATTTTAGACTTGCAACTAGTATGCTCTTAAAAATAGTTTAGGTAGTGTTTCTGTTGCATAACTAATTTATGTCTTTCTCTTGTAATTTCTTTTAGGAGAGCAGGGACAGGAGCTAGATGTTGTTACTATATATAAAACCATCAACATGTTTGAGCTTAATTCCTTCAAATAAATTTTTCAAAAAAATTAGCCAATACCTAATTTGTTTGATTATACTAAAACTATTTTGACATTAGAATATATATAATTAATATTATTTATTGTTATTTTATTTTTTGAGCCAAGCTTTCATTGTGTAATGCAGTTTTGCTCTGCATACTTATGTAGGCCAGGCTGGCCTCTTAACTGAAGCAGTCCTCCTGCCTCAGTTTCCCAGTGCTGGGATTACAGGCATGTGCCACCACACTTGGCCTTAGAAAATATTAAATTCACCAAGAACTAATCATTTTTAAATGCAAAAGAGTGACAAGTATGGGTTTAGACTCTTGAGTTTAGACTCTTGAGCAGCTAATTTGCTTATTTATATGCTCTTTATAACTCTGCCCCAAAAGTATCTAAAACACATGCCCCAAAAGAAAAATACTTAACCTAATTAAAGAATTCAATAAATTGATAAGTTTTGAATCATTCTGTCACTGGAACACATCAATGTTTAAAATTGCCTATTCCCAACTTTCTGGCTTCATTAGCATTTAAGTTGCTTATAAGAAGAATTTAAGAAGTGGTTCAAATTCAAAAGCTTCAGTCTGCAATTTCACCAACAGTTGTGAACAGCATGATCAGAAAAGAGAAAAATAACACCATAATTGTGCTGTCACAGTTTACTGCTTAAAAATTTACTTAGTGCTCAAAATTAATTTTATTAAACAATAAAGGGAGAGTACATTTTTGAACGAAAAATTGAAGGACAAACATAATACAGTGACAGTGCAAATGCCACACAAGCACCACTCTTAAAAGCAAACTAAAACACAGAAAACAATCTTATTGAAACTCAGGTGATTCTTTTTTCTGAGTTCTACGTTGGACATTTACCACATAATAACAAGAATGAATACCAGTGCCAAAGGCATCATAAGCATATTTATTCAATTATTACATTGTACACCACCTGAGATCATTTTGAAAATATTTAGAAGCCAAGCCCTTATAATAATGAAGTATAAGACTATTTTTTCCATCATTATAATCAGGAACATAAATTGCATGCATTTTAGTAACAGCTCTTGAGAAATTTTAAATCTTTGAATCTTACATGCCCCATTATTTGATAGGTCTTTTAGTTCCTTTCACCTGTGGCTGCCAACAAGCAAAGGGTTACCATGCTAGTAGTCAGCTTCTTAACAGGGCAGCTACAGAAATTACCTTATTGATGGAATACTGGTGTTTCATACCTTACTGCTTCTAACATTGTTTCTATCTATCCTTTTTGTTTGAATTACCTATTGGAAAAATAATAGATTTTGTTAAAAGTTTTGAAATGTAAGGGTTAGCAAGCTTCCAGACAGTATCTTTGGTTAACATGGCTTGAGTGGATGTCTCTGCCAGGCAAAATCCAGAGTGACTTAGCAATGGTGATTTTCTAAACTATGGACACACTACTAGTCACTCTGCACACTGTAGCTAAAATAGAGAAAGACAGGGCCAGACAGGTGGGTGCACTGTTAGGCTTTCTGTGTTAATGCAAAAATCTGGATATTGTAAATTTTGCCTGGACTTCTAAGGACTTCCCTTCTTAAAGTAAACAGAACTTGTCTGAAGAACAAAAGCCACAAATTTTAAGATTAGAATTCAGTGTCTGATGCCTTACTGTCATCAGAGTTCCACAGAGAAAAATGCTTATTTACAGGGGAGAAGAGTTTAGGATATTGAAAGTTTGGGCCAAGTAGGTACGTCAGGCTATACCTAGCATTGTGCTGGACTTGGTGGCATCACAAAGTTTGAACCTAAAAGACAGCATCATAGCTGTGGAAAGTCATACATAAAGGAAGGGAAAAAAGTGGAAAACGTTTGGGGAGGAGGTTTCTTTAAAAATAATGATTTGAAACTACAAAACAGGTGGAGAGGAAACAGATTATCTGGCATAAACAGAACTCGGGGATTCCCTGCAGTTTGTAGTAGGGGCCAGATAGCATCAGTGTGTAGCATCTGGTTGGCCAATGGCAAAGGTGCTCCCCATGGCCATCAGCACTGTTGCCCAACAGATGAGATGCTAAGATCAGACTGATGAAGAAGGCAAGAACACTGGGAGAGTGTTCATATATGACAATAGGAAAAACTCACAGTAAACCGCCAAAACAAGCCTGCAGTTTTCCACTCGTCTTGCTCATCTGTAGATTTTGCACCTAGTGGATTAGAAGTTTAAATACTAACTAAAAATTGAATAGTTTTTTTTTTGTTTAAGTACAAGGTGTGAATCTGGATATCATAAATCAGAATCCAATAACTTTTAATATGCTTGATTATAGGTTAAAGTTCTGGGGGAAAAAAGACAAAGAGACAAATCATGCACAATTGAGGTGCATTATATGGAGTTGTCCGTATTGGAATCCTTGAATGTTTAAACAAATTCCCTTCATGGTAGATATTATTCCATCAAAAAGGATAAGTACTGTAATGATATTTTAACAGGTCACTCACTGAATTTAGTTGATTTGAAATGCATGGAGTCAATTAGCTGTTGATAGGTTCTTTTCTTAGGATGGAAATGACATTTTTCATAAAACTAGGAATTAATGCTAATGATGCCAGTGGTAGGATAAACACAGCTTATGTCAATGTAAACTTACCAATTTCTGCTTCTGCTTAGCTACAGCAGCATGGAAAAGAAACAAAGAATAACAGAGCATGCATGTTATTGGATTGTCAGAGGACACAGACAGTCAGCAGGACTAGAAATGTGACGCAGTGCAGTTGAGCGGTGACAGTGGCAGCTGGGAAGTTCATGTTACCTTCTTAAAGAAGGGCATTCTTTTCTCTTTGGAGTGGGGTGACGTTACACTGTTTGCACTGGGTTTAGGGGAGCGGTGGTTTGCTGGAATATCACTTTCTTCTGCATCTAAGCCAGTAGCATCTATGTCTATAGCTATGTACAGACAAACAATTCAGAAATCATCAGGTAGGTAGGAGAGGAAAAACAGGTTATAAAGAAAATAAATTGAAAGCAAACGAACTAACCACTGTAAAAAAAATCTGTCATGAATGTTTAACACAGTACACAAGAGAGTAAAAAATCTAAAGATACAACATGTTAATGCAGTACAATCTAAATCTAACACAATTGAAAGATACCCACATGGTGTTTGCTTTTCATGTAAATTTCCTATTATTAGAGGCACATTTTTAATTTGTAGTTTCAAATATGTTGATATTCTCCATATCAACAGTATAAAAAGTACCATACATTACACTTGGCTTCACTTAGTGTAATACCCAAGCTCAGCTTTTAAACAAAAGGCATTGGAAACTTTTAAAACAGTGTGCCCCAGATTTCTCATCTTTTCTTGATTCTGTGAAAATAAAAGCAATATGAAAATTTTGCTAAAATTGCAACAGACATTTGAGGGCAAGAGGGCATAGAAGATCCTCAGGTCCAGGTAATACAAAGGAAGCATACCCTAGGCAAGGATTCAGAGAGGGCATTCCTGGATGGATAGAGCTAAGATGATTTAGGATGATATGTGTAGCCTCAGCCAGACCTGCTGATACACTAATTGGAAAACACAGGATTTAATCAGGTTAGTCCAGTAAACTGTAGAAAACAACCTCTGATGATTTATCACACCATTGGGTGTCATAAGAGCCGAGAAAAAGGACCTAAAAACCCAACAGAATATGCCACCGATTTCCTCATCTATAAAATGAAGATTTTGGGTTTGTTGCTTGACATGCTTTCACCTTTGAAATCTTTCTGCCTGAAAATAGTACATGAAGCTGGGCATGGCAGTGCATGCCTGTAATCCTACTGCTTGGGGACAATGAGGAATGGGTTTGTCACCCAGCCTAGGCAACTTAGTGACTTAAAGAGATAAAAAAGTGTTGGGGTATAGTTTAGTGTGAAGGCCCTGGGTTCAGTGTCTAGTACTAGCAAAAGAAGGTCAGTGAAAAAAACCCCACATAATCTCACTGGGAAGTTTATAAAATGTTTCGACATGCAATTACTATAAAGTTTTCTCTGTAAAATCAGAGATGAAGGTACTTTAAAGATCAGCTTCATCCCTTTTATTTTTAAGAGTTATAGTGGGAGCTTGTAGGGTGTAAAGGACTTGTTCTTGACAAAAGCTCAGCAGAAGCAGGGCTCAGAATCCAGTCCTCCCACCCTGTACTTGTTCCTGTGTGGTCCTGCCTTCCAGGCAAGATCCCTCTCAACCTAGCTGCTCTCTTTAAGTTCCTTTTGCATCCCCAAGAGGGTCCAGATTTAGGGTGTTGCCACAATGTTGGGCTTGCTGGAAAATTACTTTTAAGATTTGGTCAGAGAGAAAAGACAATTGACTCACCCTAGAGAAGCATTAGCTACATGTCAGCATTCCACCATAAGCCACAGTGCAAGCAGATGTGAGGAGCATGTCTCTTGGAGTAACAGCTTAGTGCTGGCACTGCTCCCCTTCCCTACCTCTTCTGACCCTTTCAAAAGGTTAGGAAATCATCAGGCTGGTATCTTATTTTTCAGTTTCCCTCGTGGATATTAGATGATTCAGTCTTTTGTATACTAGGCTTCTGTATATAATTGTTCTTTTTCCTTTGATTAGATTGAAAACCTGTGATGGAGTGAATACCTGGCCCTGTTTGCACAATATTGTAAATGTGAGGCTTGGCTTGCAGAATAGACCTGATCATTTCCCACCAGGAGGTGATAATGGGCTGAGTTCACTCCAGGTGTTTGGTAGGCTTACCTACTAAATGTCTTTCTGTGCCGCACCTGTGCATGCTGATGAGCTGAAAGGTTCAATGGGTGGTGTGCAGGCTAAACGAATCCAGAGATTTAAACCTGGCTGCCTTAAGAGGCTTATCATATTAGCCTAAGAAGAGCTGGGGGCTGAGGAGGGTCTCTGGAGAATGGTTAGCTCCAAATCCTAACAAGGAGGCATGTCATTAGCACCTTACTGGACTTGAAGCAGAGAATCTAGGTGGTTGTTTCATTGTTCTTTACTCTTACCCATCGTTAAATGCTTCCCTCCATATGGTAAATTCACACATATTTGTGTCTTTTTCATTCTTAATGGTTTATAAAGGTCACAGTTCAAGGGACAGGCCCCTCAGGCACATGCTATAATCCTAGCATTGGGGAGGAGGGTATCTGAGGCAGGAGGATCACAAATTTTGAGTCCAGCTTGGGTAGCTTAACAAGCACCTGTCTCAAAGTAGAGAGTAAAATGGCTTGGGGTGTAGCATGGAGCAAAGGCCCTGAGTTCAGTACTCAGTATTACCAAAGAAGGGTTGGGGCACTGTAACTGCCAAAGGCCTTTCTGAAGCAGGCTACCCAGGTTGAACAGACTCCTGAAATGGTAAAGTTTGTAAATATTCAACTCTTTTTCCAACTTCTGTACACTTTAAGATAGTTCTCTCTCTCTCTCTCTCTCTCTCTCTTTCATTCTATAATAGTTCTCTCTTCTGAAAGAGATTTCCAAGTTTTCATTTCATACTTCCATACTTTAGCAAAGCTTAGTGTTTACTTGGGAGAAAATATTTTTATATATTTGAGAATAATTTTTCCATTCTTTCTTACTAGCTTCCATCTGTCTGTGTCTGTCTTTTTAGAGATCCTTGGAAATGTTTTTTGAAATCTAAACTTTAATCTGAGAGGTTGGATCTAGTAGAGCCAAATTTAGGGGTGACGTGGACACACGTGCCCAGGTATGAGGTCCATGTTCTGCAGCCGGTTACTCAGAGGTAAAGAGGAAGTGTTTCCCAAACCCTTGAGAACATGCAAATATATTTCCTTTTGATCAGTTACTCATATTCCTCAGTCTAGCAGTGGGCGAGGGAAATTGCAGATAGTCTCTTAAAAACAAGATAAAGGGGCCAGGGAGATAGCTCTGTGGCACAAGTGCCTGCGTGGCAAGTACAAAGTCATGAGTTCAAACCCTGGTCCCACCAAAAAAAAAAAACAAGATAAAAATTTCAATCCCTGTTCAAGCCCTACTCCCTGTAATGGGGTGGGGTGGGGGGGCTTCACTCCAAGTTTTTGAAGTTTTCCTTTAGATCAGCTGAGTTCTTTGTATTAGAATTATTAGAAAAGATATGTACATATTACACACTTTGGAGGTGATTTTATCTCCAGCCATCCAGTCACAGTGTTTTCTTTTGGTGTTCAGAGAATTTACTGTAAATTCTGAATCTGTATACAACTTTTCTATTAACTCTTAATGAAACTTTACTTTTACCCAAAGTAAATGTATGATTGAAAATTGAAATATTATTTTCACATATTCACTCATTCATTCTCCAAAATGTATGTACCTCCATTCATTATACTGCCAAGTCAACTGGAAGACTACAGCACATTTAGAGGAAATGGAAGAATTTTAGTGATACACAGAAGGGGTCTCACAATGTGATGTAGCAGATTTCCATTTGAGAAGCCTTGTAACAGTGCTAGGAGTCCAGGAGATAGATTTTTGGATGCATAAGAAATGTGTAGTTTATAGAGGAATCCCTACAGCTTCCCATATTTGAAAAGAGCAGGATTAGGTGCCATTCCCCTATCCATTTAGGGAATACCTACAAGGGAAGATGGAAGCCTCGCATAATTGCTATGGGGCTTTGCTTTTCATTTTGAGTGCACTATTTAATTAACTTTGAGCATTTTACAACCGCTCCAAGTCACAAAATTATAGTTTCTGAGGTCCATATGCATCCTAAACCAATTTATTTCATATTGTGCTCAGATTTTATCCACTTAAAAAAGTCCTGCAGTTTTTGCTGTTTGCTACAGCCTTGCTAATCTTTGATTTATAAAGGTGTAAACACTTAAGAGTAAGGTGTGATTATTTGTAATATAAAAGCTCTGTTCTTAAAACAGTCATGAGTGTATGGCTGGTTCCTTAATTTCTCCGCAGACACCTGAGTTCTCATTTCTAGCTTCCCAGTAATCACATATGAAATCCCGTTGCTCTGATCTTGTGACAGCCAATCATTGAGCCCTCACTGACTCAGTTACATCTCTTAGCAAACTAAGACATAATCACAGACTTGTATGGTAATGTAGTTTCCTATTTTACAAAACTCCCAAGTTCTACGCAGAACACTAGCATTGCCACAGTTGGCGAATAAAGTGCTATCAGCTATGAATTTCAAACAAACAGCTTTAGTGTATGTCTAGTCCGTGGTTAATGTGTTTTCCATATAATATGTACTTACACTAAAAATCATTTGTTTTCTTAAAATTGAAATTTACTGGATGTCTTTTATCTAGCAGACTTCAGCAAACCCATTGCTTTTGGGGAGTAATTATTCTTCTCACAGTGCTGTCTGTTTTTTTTTTTTGTTTTGTTTTGAATTTTCTATGCATTGTCTGTGCCTTCCATAGAGCCTGTCTGGTGTATCTGATAGCAGCCCAGTCAGTCTAGCATCCTATCACCTCCCTCACCTTCCTAAAGTGCAAATCCTGCTTCTCTTTTTATTTCATATTCCAGCCTGTACCTCATGTTGCATTGTAGTCCTTGGTGGGCATTCACCCATTTACAGCTTATGACAGCATGTGAGGCACCATGGAAGGGACTGGGAATAAAACAGTAAGTTCACTTTGGTCATTTATGGCAACTTAGAGCAAGCATATTGCCAAGTACTTCCTTTATTATTTTTGTCTTTAAAGCCAGAAAAAAAATTTCTCCATGTTTTTGTTAATTTGTTAATTACAGAGCCTTTTCATTGGCATACGCTCATAGGACTGAGACCGGGGAAAGCATGTAGTGCGGCATGTACTGTTCAGCACGGATCACCAACTTACCAGATGATGGAGGTGTGGATTTTCTGGAGCTAGGTACTATGTCACCCAAGCTGGACGATGAATTTCCTCCTGATTTACTGGAGTAAAGCAGAAAGCAGATTAAATCTGATCCTATTTCTGTTCCAAGCATGTATGAATTGCTCAGTAAACATGCAAATTCATTGTTTTTAATTCAGCTCTGAAGTTTATGTTTCTTAGAAGGAAACAACCAGTAGTGTGGTGTTGGAAATTCCTGGAGTACTGGAGAAATAGCTGGTTGGTAGTCCCTGTTGTCAAATGGGAGCCTTAAGTTTCAAAGAGATTGAGAGAAAGGAAGAAAACTTAGGATAACTTGTGCAGCCTTTAGTTTGCTGGCCAGATACAGAAGGCTAAACAGAGATTTCCTTTGCCTTTTCTCCTAGAGGCCCTTTGAGACAGTGTACATAGAACCTGAGGCTAATACCCAAACTTAATTGTTTTCGGTTTCTTTGTGTTAACTTGATCGTTTATAATATGCTAAGATTGAAAATAATTAAACTTTCATGGCAGCCTATAAAACAGAAACATAGCAGTAGGCAGGGGGAAGGGAGAAGAAAAGGGGAAAAAAAAGAGAAGCATAAAATGAAAACAGAGCTTTCTGAGGGAAGGTGAGGGGATGAAAGGAGGTAGGGGAATGGGGGAAAAAAGAATTGTGTCCAGGCACAAATTCCCTATAATGATTGTGATCATTATGTTTACCTAGAATGTACCAATAAATTTCATTGAATTAAAAATAGAACAGCAGTACCAAAACTTGCTAACACTGAAGACATATAAGAAACACAAAAGCAGGGTATATCATGATTTAATCAACAGATAGTACCCAGAGTATATCTCAGGCATGATCAACATGGAAGACTAAGCTTGCTTCATCCAGAAATGATCAGAAGAGCATACAGTTCAGAACTACAGTTAACATTCAAGTGTGCCTTTGTGTTTAGCATGTTTGGAATTAGTCCCAGAGCAATAGCATTTTGCGTTTTCACCAGTATATGAGGGGGCTAAATATTACTAAATGGTTCCTTACTATTACTAAATGGTTCCTTACTATTACTAAATATTACTGAATGGTTCCCTGACATCATGATGTCAGGGAATCTCTTAAAAGAATGTCGTGGAATTCAAACAAGATATTTATTATCCTGGGTCAACCAGGGTGTATGAGAGAAACTTTAACAGTATATGTGATCAAAGGGAGTTATTCCTACCTAGCTAAATATTATTGTGAAACTGTAAGTTCTACTCTGTAAAAGGCAGAATTTTATTGCTACTGTCTTAGCATTTTAACATAAAAAACAAATGTGAAGACTATTAAATAACTAATAAGAAAACTATATCTTTTTTAGGTTCTTAAGAAATATATTCATATAATAACAGACAGTAGGTGTAATAGTGAAATTAATTTGTACAGTTATTAAAGGACACATTGGGATTAAAATATTTTCTTTCAGAAGTGTTTTGGTTTTCCTTTTTCTAAAGCGTAAGTCTGATTTCAGCTGAAGCATGGATTTGCATTTATGTTCTTTTTTTATTTTATAATAAAATTACTACCTGAGTTGTGTAAAATTGTGAGAGAAACTTGCTAGTAGTTATAGTATTTGTGATACAGATTTGTCATTAACTTTTAATTCTATAAAAGTGCCAAATCCTTAAATGTTCCCAAGTTTTATTGCCTCTGATTTCTGTTGGGTTTTATAATGGATCTATCAGAAGTTCAAAAATTGCAACATAGATTATGTCCTCAAACTTTTTTTCTTTATCTAATGTTAGGAGACAAATGCAAAAACCTGTGCAGGCTGTCCTCAAACTCACCACTCTCTTCCTGCCTCTGCCTCCCGAGTACTGGGATTACAGGTATGCACCAGCACTACTGGCACGTTATGAAATCTTATGAGCTTAGCAATTATAAAATACTACTTAATTAGGAATTCCAAACCATAGCACATGCTCTATTTTGTTTTTTGAAGCTTGAAAAAAAGAAAATCCCTGCTAACATGAGAATAGTACCATTGAGCAAGGAACAAATATAAACAAGATAGAAGCCAAGGGGAAAAAAAAATAGAAACATAGCTATTTATAGCAAAGAAAAACCTTGCCTGTATCTGATCCTTTGATGAGGGGGAAGCATGCCACGTCCTTCAGCTTGTCTGCGTAGAGTTCAGTTTAAAAGTCACTACAGGGACGAGTGGCTCTCCTAGTCTTTCATGAAAGGTGAACAACCTCAGGCCTCCTAGGAAGGATTATTCAGCCCCAGGCAGTTACATTACTCACCTAATAACTATCTGCAAAGGGAATTTAACATATTTCATAGTTTGGGTAACCCTAAGTGCTTAACAGTAGGTAAAACTGAAAAATTGAGTCTCAGGTGAAAAGGCAACTAATGGACAACAAGAATTTCTGTTTGCTAATGATATCTAAAACTGTCATCCCCAAAATGTCTCCCTGTCATGCCGGGCAGTGACAGACATTAGGATTAGTCACCAGAGCTGTTCAGTGCCAGAGTATTTTCAGCAAATGATTAGGCCTGTAGAATTTCTCCACTGGAGCTGCAATTTAATATTCTATGACCTTAGCTGTTTTCAGTAATGATCATAATTAATCTGATTCCTCCCAAAAGGGATGGAAATGAGACACTGGGATAAAGTTTTAAAAAATATAGGTGTTGTGATGTCAGTAAACCCCAATACCCTTTTTTTTGCAGACGCACAATGAAGATTGTAGGACAGAGCAGACAGCAGCTGAGGAGTGAGTGCCGCTGTAGGCTGAGCTCTTTCATGATCTCTTGACATTTTTCTCATACCTGGAGTAGAATTTCCCCTGCTTGGCTCTCTGTTCATGCTGTAGCCTCATGTTTTCTAGTTTGACTGGGCTTGGAATGAATCCGATCTCACAGCCTTCTTTAACCAATCGCCCTATCCACCAGTCATTATTAAATTTCTAAACAGAAAATGAAATGTATTAAAGTCAGTGCACAGAAATTCAAATCTTTGAAACATTTTTCTTGCAAATTAACTGTTTTCGCTGGAGAGAAGTTGGCAATTGTGTGAGCCCTGCCTCTCATATTATAATTCAAAAACCTCTCAGATTCATGTATTCAATAATATAAAAATGCAATATGCTTGGGGTACTCAGGCGTCCACAGAAAACTTTGTCCTCATGCTGCCTTTAGACCAGGCTGAATTCTGTCCTTAGGAGGAGAACAAGCCTGCTCTACAAGAGACTGTTAGAGCTGAAGTTAACAGAGGTCTTGCCCCCTGATCTAATCAGATTAATTTAATTAGAAGTATTAAGAGATAAATCCTGAAATTTATCTGAAAATATTTTATGTTACAACAAAACTTGCCTTTGTGACTTTTATAGTTATACAATGTGATGTCCACAGATGGTTTTTATTTATGTTAATGTTGACAATTTCCCTTGCTGATCTAACATTTATCTTGAATCTATATGATTTAATCTCATTTTCCTCAATTGAATGAGTCTATTCTTGCACAGAGCAAAGAATACTCATTGTATTCTTTCCATGGTAGAAAGAGATCATCCTCTAGGAATTGACCATTAAGGGCCCTTTTATTAATCTTAGCTTGTTGTAACAAAGACGCGGACACTTCTGACAATCTTTTTCTCTTTGTCATACAGCCAGTAGTTAAGCTCTCCTAAAAATTACTCTAATGGCACAGTAGGCCCTTGTAATTGACATCACCACTCGCCTTCTGTGCAGCCTTGCATGCACTACTCAGTTAAATGGGCACATAGATCCTGTGCCATATCGCTCCCCAAGGTGCTACAGCAGAAAGTTCCTTCAGGGCCAAGAAAAAAACTCATGCAGACATACAAAGAATACTGTTTCGAGGGAATTTGTGTCACTCGATACAGGGCTCCATGCAGTGGACATTTGACACATACTGACTGCAAACAAAAACTGAGGGTGAATTTTCCCATTTTGCAGACTGTGTCATTGCTACCTGAAAGGTAGATAATTATGGCATGGGGGAAAGGAATTTTTCTGGGACCGATTTCTTGCCTCATTGGCTGCAATTACGACTATTTTCTTTCATTGGAGAACTTCAGCATTTGAGGAGGAAAAAAGGGCACCACTAGTTAGAGTTTAGACATCGCCATCAGAGAGAAGAGTCATGAACTCTACATTTTACTAGTTTTGCCATCTGCAGCTGGCAAAAATTCAAACATCAGGAAAACTACACAGTCAAGGTTAAATGTGAAAAAAAAGTACAGGTTAAGCATAAAAAAGGATCACCTACTCTAATAATTCCCAGTTTCTGGGCCACAGAGCCCAAGGGACCCTGAAGTTATTGCCAGAAGCCTATGAGTCCTTTCTACTTAAAGATGTATATTTATATCAGAAAAGGTTCAGGGCCACCAATTTAGTGTGTTATACAACTAAAGCTATACATAGTGCTATTTCACGGCCGTAAGAAATAAGAAATGATGTTTCAAGGTGAAAAATCATACTGAGGAAAGCTGAAGTTATTTTCCTTACTTCCTTAACATGCAGAAAATCTTTTGCCTCAAATGAGATGGCCATGCCTGGTACCGGAACATCATCTTCATGGGCTGCACTATAGCTGACATTTGTCCGAACTGCAAATGCAACGGGTTTTGTCTAAGGAAAAAAAAAGAGAGAAAAAGAAATAAGGAAACAACATCCTTCCCTTTTCCCTGCTCAAAGACAAATACAGACCATAAAACTGTTGTAACTGTTTTTTCCATATTGGTGTTTTTTTTTTTTTTTTTTTTTTTTTAATCACAAAACAGCTCATTATCATTCACAGTGCATCAGGTAGCTCTGCCACATGCCACCCATTTCAGAACTAGAAAGGCAATTGTACTCTTTGAAAGCAATACAAGTTATGAAGATGAAGATGAACTGTTGAATTGTGTGTTTAGAGCAGAACAGCATGTAGCTACTAGAATTCAGGAAACACGAATATGTATACCCAGGGATCTTTTATTCTCTGCTTTAGGTAGGAAAGACACAAATTAACCTCCATACCTCACTGACTTCTAATATTAATTAGTCATTAATGATATAATTCTTAAAGGCATGTTACATTGGATGAAGATATAATGAAGGACTATATTCTACAAGTTTAGTAACTTATTTTTGGCTGCAGTGGATTAGGAAACAATGACTTTTTATTCCATTATTTTTACTCCTTGATTCCTCCATTAAACTACAAGTATCCTTCATTACTTGACTCTGAGATTTTGCATAAAACCTTCTGTCCTCTATTGGCAATTCTGTGTTTATCCAAAATATAAAAAAGTGAACTCAGAAATGGTGACAAGGCAAACTTCTCTAATGCATTTGTGCTGTACAATAGGAGCAAGTGTGTTTCTTGTGAATGGTTTCTCTATCATCTGTGAACTCCTCCTGTGGACCTGCCAGGGAGGACCATGGGTGGGGGGTGTAGAAAGAGAGAAGAACCATTTTCATTTTCAGATCATCTGGAGTTAATTTGTTTCCCTTAGTGCTAACTGGGTGGAGACTAAGCTAAGAAGCCTCAGGTTACTGGGGCCTGTCCAGTTTGCAGATCGTAAGAGAAGACCGAAGTTCCTCATGAAGGCTTGGTGGATGTGAAGTGTATTTTACTATGTGAATACCAGTTCTTGATATTCATCACAATTTTAATGATATAAAGGTGCTATACCTTATGTGGAAATTATAACTTCACATAGATACACATATATCTTAAGTATATTGTGTGGACTCTGTATGGATTATTTAATGTATAACATGTACAGCTCATAGTTTTAACATTGGAAATTTTTTTTTTTT
>PVKN010007932.1:0-25846 GCA_004027915.1 Capromys pilorides
TACTTGGTTTAATTACTCATCTGCCAGTGAACAGTGAACATTTGGGTTGACTCTATCTATCTGCTATTGTGAATTGTGACACTGTGAATGGTGTGTATATTTCCTTCTAACAGCTTACTAAGTCCATTTTGGAATCTGGGATGTGACAGTGGTTTATAGACAATAAACTCATTCAGTTCTTGCTTGTTTCTGGTTTTCTAGAATGTTTTTCATGCCCCAAGATTTTATGGTCATTAGGGGTAATTTTATGATCATATCTGCTTACCCATCATAGAATTGTTGACTGAATCATTTACTGTTCAGATTCGTGAAGCACTCCCAAATTTAGTAGGGCTATAGACAAGACAGAGGTTAGGCAGGAAAGGGTGGTGAGGTATTTCCAATTATGATTTTTAAAAAATATCCACATTAAAGAATAATAAATTTACTCATCCAGAGATGAACTGTTTCACTCGGAAATCTTAGTAGCTGCCAGTGTTTTCTGAATTAAGCACTTGGAGTCCCTGGGTAGTACGTTCAATGCCATCTCCAGTGTTAGAAAGTTTTAATCTGCAATTAGATATATATTAAGCCATTAAAATATCATTGCATTTTAATGATTTGAATCTACGAAAATATGTAAATTAGTAATGGCTTATTAAACTTTACAGTTTTGGGTTATTGCAAAAAAAGATCTGTACATATGAAATGTTTTCGGGGAAAGCCTTTTGTGTATTTAACATCCTTCCTCAGTGAAGATGACAAGAATGGAAGTGTTCACACAATTAATAATTCAAAAAATAAGTGTATTAGCTATTAGGAATAGAAACTATTTCCATGAAAGCTCAGTGCAAACAGTTGTTTAGGTCTAAGTACTTTATCTCCATCCCTGGCTTGCTAGTCTGTGCTTTGAACAGCTCTCCTCAATTTAGAACATAAATTTAGAGAAGGTTTCCTCCCTGAAACCCTCTGAAAGCCTGTAGTTATGGTGGTTACTTAAATATTATTTCCATAGCTACGCTGGCTGCCAGCCAGTGCTGAAATGCAGATCAACAAGCTTGGTGTGAAAATGGGGAGAGGGAGAAGGGGAGACAGAGGACACTAATTTTCCTTCTTCAGAGTAGGAGGTATAATGTCTTTATAAAGTAATAATTAAAAAGGAAAACAATTACTGGAACCTTATCTGGACCGTGCAGCTGTACTTCCTCCTTTTGCGTTAGCAGTGTTTCTAAGGTTATGACAAACCATGAAAATTGCATCTTTAGAGGAGTTTTATTCTTTTTCCTATGATTTGATTGAAACAGACAGCTACATTTTGTGTATATATAATTAGGCAGTAAAATAGGCTTTGAAGGCAGGTTTCCATTTAGTATGTGAGTCACACGCACAACTGCCTTTCATTCAGCAGCCAGAGACTGATCTTTTTAATGTCTCCGCTCCCTCAACGTGTTTTTCTGAACGCTGCATCCTGCACTGGGGGAAAAAGGGAGAGGGAAAAAAATCAGCTTTTAGCCTCTCTCTCTCTCTCTCTCTCTCTCTCCTTCCTTCCTTCCTTCCTTCCTTCCTTCCTTCCTTCCTTCCTTCCTTCCTTCCTTCTCATCTTCTTTCTAAAGGAAAAACAATCTGGAAAGCCAATCTAGGAAGCTTTTGGTGATTTAACCTTAGGACAAACCTATTTTTATTGCCTTTTTTCCAGATTTTCATCGCTGCAGCAGCAAATGCTGCACCAGCTCCTGGCGTATCTAATCCCTCTCATAAAAGGCCATTGTGGCAGTAAAACTGAGACCAATGGCTTTTTCATTCTCCACCTCTCAGCTCTCAGAGTAATGGCACTGAGACTCCTCATCTTGTTTTTCCTTTCAGATGCATACTTTCTCCCTTTAACAAGGTTTTATAAAAAAGAGAGGGAGGGCTGGGAGGAGGGGCAAGAAACACGATTCCATGTTCTCAGTGCTGTCCCCATATGTGGCCCTGAGTGATTTTTTTTTCACTTAAATTAGGAAGAGCTTTAACATGGTGCTATTATGTGAGATGCAGCCTGTTTTTATGAAAGATTTTCCTCTGAGATTTTGTGAGTACAGTGAGAACAACGCTGGGTGTGTTTTTTCATGTAATAGAAATCAGGCCTATCGCCTGTGCATTATCATTCCTTATCTGATTAAAAAGCAGTCGCCTATTAATCTCCACACTTTCATCTCACTGTATGCCATTTACTATCTCTCATCCCATTCTGGCAAACCCAACGATGGAGAGAAATAATATCAAGCTACTTGGTTGATTTATGTGAGTGATAGTTCCCCTTTGGAGGATGTCTTTCATCTAAAGACCTCAAAGAGCTTTAGGAACATTATCACATTGGCAGGGCCCAGCTCCAACATAAAGGGCATAGGAGGGGCATAGTCATGTAAATCTACATTTCTAGAGTGATTAACACCCTGATAACCAAGAGAGATGAGCTAGGTTCTCTTTTTTTTTTTTTTATGTGAAGCTCAATGTCCACGCAAGAATTTCAATTTGCTATTCAGGCCTATCATTGGGTAAACCACTCAGTATTCAATTTACTTCCTGGGATGTCCCCCTAGGGAGCCTGTTCCCCAAGATGAAGCACTTTACATGACAGGCAGGTGTATATATTTCTTCAATTGGCCTAATCTAATAAAGCTGGACATGATTTATATGTGCAAAATGTTGCCATGTTAAATAATTCAGAATGAAACTGCCTTTCCTGGTTGTGCTACAAATAGATGTCAATCTGCTTCTGATGGTGCCTGAATCCCACAGGGACTTGGGATCAACTGAAAGAAAATACATTCCTCATGCTGGTTCTAAGGAGCAAGGCAGCGGGCCACTCTTCCCACTGAAGCCTATGGGTTTCTACCCAAACTAATAGAGATTTTCAAAGTAGACCATCCTTGCTGCTTGAGTTTTTGTTAGAGGAGCAGCTTCCATAAAAAGGTGTGTTATCCAGTGAGATTTCTATGTAAATATAATACAAAACTTCCCCTCTAAGGAGGTATGTGGAACAATCCACTCCACTGTCCCCAACATTTCTCTCCTCTTGCTGACTTTCTCATTTCTCTTCACCCCCACCCAATTTTCTCTTTCCACAATCTGTTTCCTTCTAAGCTGTGGATATTTAGAGATTTTTCTTTTCCACGAAAGCAGTATCTAGAGACTATATATACATACATATATATTATATTATATTATATTATATTATATTATATTATATTATATATTAGGGAGGGAAGGGTCTCATTACTAGATGGAACTCGGACTCCAGTACTAGATTGGATTTATGATCTGCCTGTTTATAGCCTCTCAAGAGCTGCGCCACCACACCAAGTCTCAATTACATCTAGGTGTGCCCCAGGGGCGGGGCTGGCACCTTAGCCCCAGGAATAGAACCCCCCAGCCCCTGCACCTACTTTCAGTGGAGTCAATTTTTTAAATAATGGTTTATCACAAATGAACTCACAAAGTTTTCATTCATCACTTCCTTACTCACCACACAGACAGAATGATAGCTGTTGGTTTATGGTAATGAGGTCCCCACACCCTTCCACCTTGGCCTTCTGTGACTGAACCCCAGGGGGCTTGGATTTGCACCACAGGACAATCCAGGGAGTACTTCCCCAGACAGAGCCCATTAGCTTACGAACATGGAACGGAAACATTCTGAAAATGATCCAGCCAATATTGGGAGTTTCTTGAGAATAATTTTAGAATGCCAGCTTGTAATTTCACTCACTAGTCCCATTTTACGATCAGGTATGATAACATAAGGGAAATTTAGGGCTAGTGCCTCTATTGGTGGGTTAATTGGCCCATGACAGTCAGTTATTTCATAAATTTTTAACAGGAGATTGGGATCCCGGCATTGAGTTACTCTGAAAGCCAATGCAGCAAAGGCCAAGGCTGGAGTGGAAAATGCCCCCTGGGCTCCATCCCTGGGACTCTCTGACCAGCACAAAACCGAAACCTGGCTATTCTGGGCCTGGCCTGATTGCAAATGGGCAACACATATTAAATAGCTCCATTATGAAACCTTGTTTTTGAGGCTTATTTTAAGTTCAACTGAAAAGGATATTCTACGATTATGCTTTTTTTTTTTTTTTCGGTACTGGGGATTGAACTCAGGGCCTTATGTTTGTAGGTACTTATGCCATGGAGTCATCTCCTTGGCCCTATTCTACAGTTATGAAAAGGATACCCTCATGGATTTTTTTTTTAACAAAGCACAGGGATAGTTAAAGAATGATACCCCTAGATTTGACCCCCTGTGCTATCAAAACAAGGGTATGAATTAATACTCTAAACAAATATATTAACATCTGGTAGATTTCTGTTTCTATATTACTACTATACAATGAACGATTGGACAAATGACCTGATTATTTTGATTACTGCTTGGCATAAATAGTATATAGTGTAAACGGTGATTGGCCCACTGGCATTAATTGCAAGTTAAGATCTAAAGATGCTGCACTGCCACTGTATTACATCAACATTACAGTGAAAAATAAGATCATGTGAATGATTGAGAATATAAGAAATGGAGGATAGCTAAGCTATAATTCAGAAACAAAGTTTAGACAACAACAGGTCCTGGGGAATTCGTTGTATTAAAATTTTTTGATAGCTTGTGCAAGACCAGCACTGCAAATTGTACCAATGGATCCACAGGTCTGGGACTGGTGCTGGGACATCCAGGGCAGTATCTTACTCTTTTCAGGCCCTTTTTTTTTTGTCTTTTTGAGACAGGGTCTCTCTATGCATTTCAGGCTGATCCTGAGCTCACTTTTGTAGCCCAGGCTGACTTCCATCTCCCCCAAAATGCATCCATCGCCTCCCCTCAAGGAATAATTCCTCATTCCTGCCTTTCTTTCTTTCGAGATTTTAAAGTGACGACTACATAGAACACTGAACACTAGGCCTAACACACAGCACTTAATAAAAACTAGCCTCAGCAGAAGCATCATCCCCTCATTGCTGCTGGCTTCCAAGGTGCTGGGATCAATCAGTATCAACTTCTGGAACCCGTTGCTTGTGCTTCCATGGTTTCAGTCTTAAGTCTCCCCAGGGGCATTTTGGTAGAGTTTCTTTTGCCCATTTCTAATTGTTTGTTGGAATGAATCATTCAAGCTAATTTGTCTTTACTCACTACCGCCCATGAGCCTCTTTTCCTCTCCTGACCAGCCATACAAGTATGGTTTATCTTGTCTATCTGTGGAAGCCTAGCTTCTAAATCTATTTACGGAGCCGGACTTGGTGGCACACATCTGTAATTCCAGCACTCAGGAGGCTGAGGCAGGAGGATTGTTGAGAGGACAGCCTGGACTACGTAGTGAGTTCAAGGCCTTGAGCTGCATGGTGAAATTGGGTCTCAAAAAGACATACCTAAATAAATAATCTAGTTATGATCTTGACTTAATCTCTCACCTGGGACTTGAAGCTGGTTCCAAAAATAATTTTAAGTTGTAATATTGAAATAATCTTGTGACTTTTATATGTATCTTTATAATAAATACATATGAAATTTTGTACACAAAAACATGGGTCAGAATATTCTCTAAATAGGGGGTTATGGTATAGCTCAGGGTTAGAGAACTTGCCTAACATGTCCAAGGCTATGGGTTTGATCTCTTGTACCCCAAAGGAGAAGGGAAATAATAATTTATAAAATTGTTGCCAAATAGTTATGTTTGATCCTAAGGATGCAATTTCTTTCTTTCTTTCTTTCTTTCTTTCTTTCTTTCTTTCTTTCTTTTTTTTTTGTCTTTTTGAGACAGGGTATTGCTACCTAGTTCAGGCTGGTCTTGAGCTTGCTTTTATAGCCCAGGCTGATTTTGAACTTGAACTCACACAGATCCTCCTGTCTCAGCCTCTCAAGTGCTGGGATTAAAGGTGTGTGCCACCATGCCTGGCTTAAAATTTGTTTGACTTTTCTGTTTCTCTAGGTTAATTTTTCAAAAAAATTCTAGCATAGGAAAGCATTCAACTTCGCTACTATTTTACTAAATATTAGCCTAACTAATCTGGATTGTGCATGTACTATTACAGATTTTCTCAACATCTCTAGCAGCTATCCAGTTTTAACCTGCTGTTAGGCTTGTACGTGCACACTCAACCGTGGGACCTCTAGCAATTCATACTGGAAATACAATCTTAGCTTATACCCTTAGCAAATTTTGTTATGCTTGTTTGTATAAGTCACAGCAGTCAAACGGAGTGTCATCTAGCTATATGTTTATTTGATCATTTCACTAAGTAACATCTAAAATAATGACACACTGTATTTGTGGATGGCTTTGCTGGGGCTCAGAAAAAAAATACCCACAATGAAGGCCTAAGAAGTAACCTCAAAAATAAAGAGTGTCTCTGGTTTCCTCCTGCCTTGTTCCTCAGTCACCCCTGAAGCACATTACAGAAGCCAGAACTGCTTCTCCCCAAAGCCAGCCAAAAAGCTTAAAAATATTACTTAGCTTTCCTCTATCTTATGAGTGAGTGCTCATAATAAAGACATTCTCTGTCCTCCTGTGTTTGATAGGAGGTGACAAGACCCCATTCCAGAAAGGACTCTGCACTCCACCTAGAAAGAGGGCATGCAACCACAAGGAAGCCGAGAAGAACTTGGACAGGCCTTGCTTGCTCCCGACTCTAGCTGTCCTTGCTAGTTACTCTTCTCTTGTTGCTGGGACAAATACACAGCACCCAAAATGAAGCAAGGAAAGGTTTATTCAGCTCACAGTTACTGGCGGTTTCAGTCCATACTCGGCTGGCTCCAAGGCTGAGTGAAACAGGGCAGAGAGCATCTAGTTCATTGCGGCCAAACTGCAACAAAATGGTGACAGAGGCAACCAACCAATCAGGGCAACAGAGCAACAGAGAGAAAGTCTGTTTCTCTTTCTCTGTTATATTACATTCAGGCTCTCTGCCTCAGGATATCCACCTCAGACCACACCCATAATCCCAGCAGTACTAAGATCCATAATCCTGGCAGTACTAAGACACATAATCCCAGTGGATCACAAGTTAGTCTCAAACTCTAGAAGTTCTCACCCCTGATTGCATGAGGCTTTGTGGGGACAACCAGACACAAACCATAATACTTCTGTACCACATAAAACCATCGCTAAGTAAATTTGTTCTGCTTTTATTTTGTTAGCTTGCATTTTGCTGTAGAAGTGTCATTTGTGATCTTTATAATGGGAGAAATAGATGTCACCCCCTTCATCTCTACAGCTTGTCTTACAAGTGTACTCACACACGTTCACTCCGATGACCCTTACAGTAAACTAAAGAGGTAAGTAGGGCAAGCCTTACTGTCCTAATTTATACAAGAAAAACTAGAGCACAGAAGAGAGCTGATGTGGCTTGCCCTAGGCACCACAGGTGATTAGTTGACAAGTAGGACAGGAGCCCAGGATTCTCGCTAAATCCAGAGTGACTTCCATGGTGCCTGTCCTTGTCCTCAGCTGCTGACTTACCCCACCGATGGCCCATCACTGAGTGCTACACTTCCACAGGTGATAGCTCCAAACTGGCCAAATAAGTCCTCATACAAAAATAGAGGGGTGTGTGTGTGTGTGTGTGTGTGTGTGTGTGTGTGCATGTGTGCGTGTGCACTTACATACCTATAAAATTTTGGTACAGTTAAGATTTTAATTTTGTAATTATAGAGGTGATATGTAGCTAGAGTTAAAAAAATTCAACTATGCTTGGCTGTAGTATCCTGTTGATGTCTAAAATGTGTTTGGAGATGGAATCATTTAATAATTAGTCAAAAACAATAATAAACTCCAGGACTCTCATAAAGAATTGCAGCAGAATTTCTAAGAGGCAGGGCAAGGCGACTAACATTTGAACTGTGAGGTTCTTCTATTCACCACTCCAAATGAAGCATTGAATTTGATGACCACTCTCGCTGATTTCCACTCACCTCAGCATTATTATGATTGCATCACTGGCGCTAGTATTCTCTTTCAACATCCAAAGGCCTGCAAGCTTGAAACTTTTGTCCCTTGCTCAAACTTTTACTGCAATCTCTTTATTCTAGTGTATCTATGCATCACAGTAATTGCCTTTCCATTCCTTTTGACTTGCAGATTTTATGAAACCAGAGTTCATTTATATATTGCTTCTTCAATCTACTGCATATCTAGCTACCAAGAAAGCCAGCGGAAAGAAATAAAATAGATTAAATGTTCACTCTGTTACTTGTGGACTTGAAAGATAACGTGCTTAGAAGAAGGGACTTGTGATGCAGTGAATGTCTGAGGCCACCAACAGCTCTCAGTGCCCCTCGATTTGCAGATGAAGCGCCTACAGAAGTATTTGATATTAAGTGGGATCATGAGGGTGTGTCCCTGCTCCCATGAGTGTAGGGGCCTACATGAAGAGATTTCAAAGATCATCTCCTCTTCAATCCCCATCACTTGCCACATGAAGACCAAGCAAGAAGGTGGCCACCTGGAGCCAGGAAGAGACTACATGTGAGCCCAACCATACTGGACCTTGATCTGGGATTTTAAGTTGCCAGAACTGTGAAAAAATAAATTCCTGGGGTCTTAAGTCACCTAGTCTGCCTCATGTTATCATAATAGCCCAAACTAAATAATAGGACACTAGAAGAAAAAAATGCTTAACTGCTTGCAGAAAACTAGATCATTTAATATACAATGTGAAGACAGGGTAAGTAGCCAAGTGTCTTCATTACTCTTCTCTCATTGCTGAGACAAATACCTGACACCCAAAATGAAGGAAGAAAAGATTTATTTAGCTCACAGTTACTGGAGGTTTCTGTCCATATTCAGCTGGATCCAAGGCAGAGAGGAACAATGCAGAGATCAGCAGTTCATGGCAGCAGGACAGCAACAAAATGGTGACAGAGGCAACCAACCATCCAGGGCAGCAGAGAGCAACAGAGAGAGTCTGTCTCTTTGTCTCTCTTTATATTACATCCAAGCTCTCTGCCTCAGCCTATCCACCTTAGGCCATACCGATAATCCCGGCAGTACTCAGACCCATAATCCCATCAGTACTAAAACACATAATCCCAGTGGATCACGAGTCAAGTCTCAAACTCTAGAGGTCCCCACCCCATGATTGCATGAGGCTTTGGGGGGATAACTAGACACAAACCATAGCATTCCGCCCCTGGACCCCCAAAGTCTCATGCACATCCCTTTGTACAAAAGACATTTTAGTCCACCTAGAAGAGTTGCCAAAGTCCCAACAGTTTCAGCATTGCTGAAAAGTCCAAGTCCCAAGTCTCCTCCAACATCCAAGGCAAACTCTCAACTGTAAACCCCTGTACAATAGAAAAGTTAAACATATCCAACACTCAAAGGCATAAGATAAACATTACCATTCCAAAAGTTGAAAACAACAGGATAATATAAAATACTGGGACAACACAAGTCCAAAACCCAGCAGGACAAGCATTAAATCCCATAGTTCCAACTGGAGCATTCAAAACAGTCTGCACTGAGTTGTGGGCTCCATGCAGCTCAGTCCCTAAGGCACTCTTGGTGGTAGTTTCCATGGCTTCTCTCTTAGGCTGGCTTTGCTGTCTCTTTGAAGCTTCCCTTAGACAATCCACATTTCTGGCTTTTCAAAACTTCTGGGGTTTCCACTGAATTGGCTTCTCACTCTCTGCTTCACACACTGCCCTCTCAGGGACACACTGCCTGACCTCCCAGGCCTTCTTCTGAAATTGAGATGGAAGCCTTCTTGACCTAACAACTCTTGCATTCTGAATGTACCTAAAACCAGTGCCACATGGATGATACCAAGGTTTGCTGCCAGCTGGAGCAGTAGCCAGGTTTCCCTCCTCTTAGTTGTAGGGGTCGAGTGCCCGGACTGATGAACACTCTGACCTTGATTCCAAGGAACAAATTCTTCATGCCATCACCATTTTGAAACCTGGGTTGGCTACTGCCACCATTCTGGTACTTGGGTCTCTGGTTTTCTTCTCAAGGCAAAGTCTCTCTCCTTTGCAATTCTGAGGCTGCAAAGGGTGGAGACCTGTCACCTCCTATGATGCTCTCTTGTCATCTTTTTGAGTTTCTGGTTCCTTCCCAGCAATGGAGATCCTTTCAGCTCCATCTTTGCAGTCCACAGCTCTCTTGGTGCTTCCTTCCTGGCCAAACTCACAACATTTTAAATCATCCTGCTTGGCTCTTTGCTCTTGATTTTCAACATAAAAGCTAAAAGCTACCAATAACAACCATGCCGCCACCATAGTATTTTGCTGCTTTGAAATATCTCTTGAAAGATTAATCAGTCCATCATGCTTAATCTCAGTCTTAGACAAAGTCTCTGGCACAAGCAAAATGCCGACAGACTTTCAGCCAATCCATAGCACAAATCATCTGGAGTCCAATGACCAAAGCTGTCCTTTTTCCCAGCAGAAACCTCCTCAGCCTGGTCTTTACAGACAGGCCTTCTGTCAGTGTTCTGGTCTAAACTCTGACCAGAATCTCCCCCTACAGAACAGCTGAAGCCTTTCCAGCTCTTCACAAGTAAAGGACTTCTTCAAACCTTTCCTATCTCTTCCCATAAGCCATTCCCAAAAACTTGTAATCCACATGGTCAGGTGAGTCACAGCAATGACCCCACTTCTCTGGTACCAAATCCTGTCTTGGTTATTCTTCTCTCATTGCTGGGACAAATACCTGACATCCAAAATGAAGGAAGGAAAGGTTTATTTAGCTCACAGTTACTGGAGGTTTCAGCCCATACTGGGCTGGATCCAAGGCAGAGAGGCACAATGCAGAGGCCAGAAGTTCATGGCAGCAGGACAGCAACAAAATGGTGACAGAGCCAATTGACCAACCAGGTCAGTAGAGAACAACAGAGAGAGTCTGTCTCTGTCTCTCTTCATATTACACCCATGCTCTTTGCCTCAGCCTGTCCACCTTAGGCCACACCCATAATCCCAGCAGTATTCAGACCCATAATCCCATCAGTACTAAAACACATAATCCCAGTGGATCATGAGTCAAGTCTCAAACTCTGGAAGTCCCCGCCCCATGGTTGCACGAGCCTTTGGGGGTCAGCTAGACACAAACCATAACACCAAGTATGGTGATATACCTTTGAAATCTTAGCTACAGTGGAGGCTGAGGCAGGAAGATTGCAAGTTTGAGGCTAACCTTGTCTCAAAAAAATAAAAGGGGGGTGGGCAGGCGATAGGTCCACAGTCTAACACTTGCCCAGTAATCACAAGGACCTGAGTTTGATCCCTGGTACCACATGTGGTGCCAATCCTACACTGAGCAGGCCCCTGAAATGGGGGCCTCTGCTCATCACAGAGCTGGGGAGGCTGAGGCATGGAAATCAATATAAATGTGAGTTGCATATCGAGATCTTATACCAAATATATACATACATACATACATGCATATGTACATACATAGATATATAAATGATTTTTGTGTGTGTGGCGGGGGGGACTGGGGTTCAAACTCAAGACCTTGTACTTGTTAGGCAGGCACTTGTGCCATGCAGCTATCTCCTCATCCCCAATTTCTTAAAAATTAAAATAAAAATAAAAGTAAAAAGACCTAGGGAGATAAATCTGTGAAACAGTACCCTGGGATTGACACCCCTCCCCCCATACTGTAAAAGCAAGCAAATAACATAAGAGAAATACAAATTATTTAGACTACTATTTTCTTTCTTTTCTTCTTCTTTTTTATTTTATTTTCTTATTATGGCCCGCTCAGCCTGGCCTGAGGGTGGGGCTGGCACAGCACGTGGTGCCGGGGATAGAACCGCTGGTCCCTGAAGTTGCCTAAGCTTTCCTCAGCAGGTGCTTTAGACCACTGAACTATCTCACCAGTCCCTGGACTACTATTTCTTAGTATAGAATAATGATGTGTTTAGATTTATTTTCCTAACCTTCAAAAAACTGTATGATATGGAGTGTAGAATCCAGAGAAAGAAATGGTGAATTTGATGTATAAACACAGGATGTTGGTTTTAAGAAGATAACACAGAGTCCAGAAGAATTAAAGGGAAGCCTGGGTTCCAATGGAAACTTGGTGTGTCTCTAGACTATTAAAGTGGTGACCACTTACACATCTGCTTTGTGTAGATGCTGTGTTATGTCCATGATTTCACTTGACCCTGAGGCAGTCTTGCTACTAAGTGCCTGGCACATTATAGGAGCTCAATAAATGTGGTTTATTAATTCTATTTTTTTTTCAGGACCTCAATAATGTTTTGTTTGTTTGTTCTCAATAATGTTTTAAATGAGTACTCTGAGATGTCATATTGCTTATACAGGACCACACAGCTAACCAAAAGAAATAGAATTACAACTTAAACAAAATCTGTGTAACCTAAAAACAGAGATGATACTTTTCTAGGTCCGTGTACATTAAATAAAATCTAATAGCTAAGTTTAGTATCATGTCTGGCACAGAGAATTCTTGAATATCTGTTAGGACAAACGCCTCTCAGAGGCAAATTGATAAGGAATGAAGGAGGAACGGGTGGAAAGCAGTCACATGACTATTTCTAGATTTCCCTCAGTTTAAGGCAATGCATTTTCACTGTGTTATGGTTTATGTCTAGTTGTCCCCATAAAGCCTTGTGGTGCAGTCACTAGGATGGGCTTATAGAGACTGATTAGTTCATGGTCCAATGCTGGGACTATGGGCGTAAGCGTTGCTGGGATTACGGGTGGGAGTGCTACACCAATGGATAGACTGAGTGCAATATAAGGAGGAGAGAAAGGCTCTGTCTCTACTGCTGCAGCCACTGCTTCTCTGTTTTTGGTCTTGCTGCTTTGCTGTTTTCCACCACCATGATATGCTGCCTTCTGCCACTTGCCACTCTGCCTTGGAGTCAGCTGAGTATGGACTGAAACCTCCAGAAACTGTGAGCTAAATAAACCTTTCTTTCCTTCATTTTGAGTGTTGAGTATTTTGGCCCAGTAAAGAGTGTAGAGTAACTAAGACACACTGATAGAACTTCAAATAACACCTGTAGAGAAAATACTAGATATAATGTTTGTTTCGTGTTCAACCATGGCCACTGTTAGTTTTTTTCTGACTAATAATTGAATCCTAAGTATAAGAAAGACAATTAAGCTGAGCATGATGATGCATGCCTGCAACCCCAGTACTTGGGGAAGACTGAGGCAGGAGGATCATTGCAAGTCCAGACCAGCCTGGGCTACAAAGTGAGCTCACAGATAGCCTAAGCTGCACAATGAGACCCTGTCTCAAAAAGAACAAAAGAGAGCTGGCCAGATAGCTCAGCAGATTAAAGCACTTGCTTAGGTAGACTGCAGGGACCTGGGTTCAATCCCCTGCATGCCTGCTGGCTCCGCCTCTGGGGCCTACTAAGACAGTAGCTGAAACTGGGTGTGGTAGCATATGCTTATAATGCTAGCACTTGGGAAGCTGAAAACAGGAGGATCACTACGAGTTCGATCTGCATAGTAAGACCCTATAGACCCTGTACTAAATATATTTAGCAAAAAAAAAAAAAAAAAAGAACCAGAGAGAGAGAATTAAATGACTTGTGCTAGAATGTGCTCCATTTCCCTATTTATGATAACCTGACTAATAGTTTCTCTTATGATATAATATTAGATATTCCTAGTTATATATGTTAATAATTTTACATTGCTTAGTCAGGGGAAGATTGGCTGGGATTTTGATAAAGAAAGAGATGTGGAGCTGGGGTTATAGCTTGGGGCACCAACATCTGCCTGGCAAGAGCAAGGTCCCAAATTCAATTCAATTCAAAAAGAGAGAAACAGGCATAAAGCAGATTTTTTTTTAAAGCTTCTTAGTCACAGTCATTTTAATACCAGTCTAGGTATAATCATAAGAGAGAAAATAAATAGCTGTTTGAACAGGAAAATTTAATGTAGAGACTTAACTGGAAAGGAGGATTATAGAATCTAGAGAATTGCAGGTAAGAAGTAAAGAGAACTTCAAAAAATGTGGGAAATGTATGAAACATTTGAAAAGCTAGAAAAAGGATTTTGAAAGTCATCACTTTAAGGGAATAATAAATGATTGAAGAGATAATTATATTTCACTTGATTTAAGCATTAGGCAATGTATACACATATAGAACATTAAATGCTGTTACATTAATATGTATAACTTTTGTGCTTTTAAATATCAGTTTAGAAAATAAAGAACATAGAAATAGCAATATATATATATCACCAGAACTAATAAATAGAATACAGTCTTTATTCCAGTGCTGTGATTAAGTGCCCAGAGCACACAGTTCTCTGTTCACACCCTCAGAGCTAAGAGCATGGCCTGGTTACTGGGCAACGAAGGACCCAAGATGGGACCATGGCAGGAGAATCTGCAGGAAGCCTCTCCATGGGAGAGGAGTCCAGCCCCAGAAGCATTTGGGAAAGCTGGACCTGGGGAGAGATTTCTGAAGGGACACTGGGCTACAGTGCTAGCTGGGAAACTGCCTGGAGAGCTGAAGGTCACGAACACCTGAGGGCACATATGCTGGCTGCACGACCGGGCCCAGGCTGCTCCTGGGCAGACCAGCTGCTGCAGAATGGGCAGGGCAAAACCCATTCCTCCTAAACTGCCTCTCTGCTACTCTTTACTGATGATTTAATATCGTGTGAGCTTCTTCTTATGTTTTTATTTTTATTTTTTAATATCAGAAATCAAACTCAAGTCAGGCGTAATGGTGCATGTCTGTAGTTCCAGCACTTGGGAGGCTGAGGCAGGAGGATTGGTGTGAGTTCGAGACCAGCCTGGGCTACAAAAGTGAGCTCAAGGTCAGCCTGAACTATATAGCGAGACCCTGTCTCAAAAAGATTTTAAAAAAAGAAAGAAAAAAAAAAGAAAGAAAGAAAGAAAGAAAGAAAGAGAGAAAGAAAGAAAATAAAGAAAGAAAGAAATCAAACCCTGGGGCTGGCCAAATAGCTCAGTGGATTAAAGTGCCTGCAAGCAGGCTCAGGGGCCAAGTATTTGATCCAGAGGGCATGGGGCATGCTAAGATGGCAAATGAGACCGGCGTGGTGGCACGCATCTGCAATCCCAGCTCTTGGAAGGTTCTAAACAGGTGGATGACTATGAGTCTGATCTAGTAGTGAAACTCTGAACACCCTATAGACCTCTCCCTGAAATACAGGAGAAAAGAAGAAAGAAAGAAAGAAAGAAAGAAAGAAAGAAAGAAAGAAAGAAAGAAAGAAAGAAAGAAAGAGAAAAGAAAAGAAGAGAAAAGAAATCCAAGTAAGGACCTTGTGCTTGTCAGACAGGTGATTATGTCACCAAGCTATCTCCCTTGCCCTGTGCCAGCATCTATGAGACACCTTTGCTTTTTAGTCACTGGTGGGTTTTGAATCCAGGAACACTCAAGTACTGAGGTATATTGTTACCCCCCATCTTTTTGAGACAGGGTCTCACTATCTAGTCCAGGCTGGCCTCAAACTCTCAGTGATCTTCCTGCCTCAGCCTCTCAAGAGTGTGCCGCCACCTCCCTTTTTTGTTTTGGTACCTGGAATTAGACTCACAACTGTGTGTTTACCAAGCAGATGCTTGCTGCTGAGCTATAACCCCTACAGTCCCTTTTTTTTTTTAAAATTATTATTACTTACTTACTTAATTAACTTTTAATGTATTTAGGACAAGGTCTACAGGGACTCACTATGTAGATCAGACTCATAGTGATTCCCCTGTGTTCAGCCTCCCAAGTGCTGGGATTACAAGTTCGTGCCACCACACCCAGTTTCAATTGCTGTCTCACTGCACCCCACCGGTGGGGCTGGCATGGTAAGCCAGGGATCAAATCCTGACCACTGCACTCTGCCTAAGCAGGCGCTTTAGTCCGCCGAGTTATCTGGCTGGCCCAAAATTATTTTTATTAATATATGTTTGCAGTACATAATGATTATGTTCATCATGGGGAATTGGAATATGTATGAAACGCAATTGTAAATAAATGTAAATCAAATAAGGTTACAGGTATATCCTTATAGATTATGAGACTGTGTAGTCCATACAGATTATAGACATATCCCACTAACCAATGAAGAAAGATATTTAAAGGGCTCAGATCCACTTTCACAAAATAGCCAAAAAGGATGAATTCAGAGTAGAGAGGTCAAAAAGATAAGTGTTATAATTATTACAAATTATGTGTCAGGATTTCACTTTAACTTCAGCTTCTATCAGGTTCTACCAAGGTTTGCCAAGGTGTTCTAAAAGGGGAGTATATTAGCTGGAACAATCATATGTGATCATCAAATTCATTATTTTCTACCGCCAACTTTTATACTGAATGGTATCAGTAAATTTATATTTCAAAATGACTATTTAAAACTCAAGGAGGTGGGCCGGTGAGATGGCTCAGCGGTCTAAAGCACCTGCTTAGGAAAGCTTAGGCAACCGCAGGGACTCCAGTTCAATCCCTGGCACCACATGCTGCGTAAGCCTCACCCCCAGGGCAGGCTGAGCTGGCCATAACATAAATTAATAAAGTTTAAAAAATAAATAAATAAAGTTCACCTTAAAAATAAATAAATAAAAACTGGGGGGGGGGGCGCATGGTGGCACACACCTGTAATCCCAGCACTTGAGAAGCTGAGGCAGGAGAATAGGTGTGAGTTTGAGACCAGCCTGGGCTACAAAGGTGAGCTCAAGACCATCCTGTCTCAAAAAGACAAAAAAAAAAAAAAAAAAAAAAATCCTCCAGAGGGCTGGGGAGATAGCTCAGTAGAGTAAGCGCTTGCCTAGCAAGCACGAGGGCCTGAGTTCAATCCCTGGTTCTGCAAAGATAGGTAAGTAAATAAATAAATAAATAAATAAATAAATAATAGAACTCCACTTGTGACCCTAAGTAGATAGGTAGTTTCTTTTTTAGATTGTTGAGAATGCTCTACAATAAAATTGTGGTGACAGCTACAAAATTGTAAATATACTAAAACTCATTTAATTGTACAGTTAACAATTGTAAGTTTTGTAGCATATATATTATATCCTAACAAAAGATTTTGTAAAAAGTGTTAGGGCCGGAGAGATAACTCAGCGCCTGCTTAGGCAAGCGCGAGGACCAGGGCTTGATCCTTGGCACCACACGCCTAGCTGGCTCCCACCCCAGGCACGGTGAGCCGGCGACTGAGACCCGGTGTGGAGGTACACAACTGTAATCCTAGCGCAGGGGAGGCTGAAAACAGGTGGGCCACTATGACTTCAAGCTGCGTAGTGAAACTCCCTACCAAATACATTTTGAAAAACGTAGGCTTACATATAGCTATCTGGATAAATACAGAAGTCACGTGCCTCAGACAAGCGGGGCCTGGTGGGACTCAGGTGGAGTCTGCTGTAATATGCTAAGTTTATTCCTCTCTTATTCATCCACATCGCAGGAGGTTACTGAGTAGACTCAGTCATTAGGAACCTTAGGTGTCCACATGAATTCTGACGATTTCGTCTTTGTTCTGCTGAGCCACGAGCGCTTCCTTTCCTCGCCTTGCCGACACTCTTCTGCTTCCACCATCTCCTTGCGCTGCCGCTGTGGAGGCAGCTCCCGGCCTCCCCACATCTACATGCCCGCTCCGCTGGTGGGTTTTCCTGCACTGGACATGAACATCATGCTTAGGCCTCCAGGCAGACACAGCTGAATCCTCTTCTTCATTTTCTCTCATTTCTCAGCTAGTTGTCGCTGTTCTGCAAACCTCTGAAGATCCCTACTCCTTTCACTGAGTCCTTTCTCTCAAGATGTGTACTGCAAGTTGTCTCATTCTAAAAAAAGTGCAGACAACAACAGAACTGTCTTTCCATCCCTTTTCTTTAAGCAATCATATCCCTTGCCAGTACAGGATTCTATAGGAGTGGGCTGCAGCTTATTCTCCATCTACTCCTCTTGACTTCAGTCCTGATCCATTGCAGGCTATCGCATTGCTCCTCTAAGATCACCAGTGACTTGTCCAGAACAGCATGAAGCTTTCAAATGTTAAACTGGCGAGATAGCTCAGCGGTCTAAATATCTAGATAGCTCACCTGCTTACCTAAGCTTAGGCAACCGTGGGGACCTGGTTCAATTCCTGGCACCACATGCTGCGTGAGCCCCACTCCCAGGGCAGGCTCCCTGTTATGGTTCATGTCTAGTCCCTCCAAGGCCTCATGCAGTCATGGGGCAGGGATTTCAAGAGTTTCAGACTTGAGTCATGATCCATTGGGATTATGTGTTTTAGTACTGATGGGGTTATTGGTCTGAATATGGCTGGGATTATTGGTATGGCCTAAGGTGGATAGGCTAAGGCAGAGAGCTTGAATGTAATATAAAGAGAGACAGAGAGACAGATGTTTGGCTGTTGTTCTCTGGTGCCTTGGTTGGTCGATTGCCTCTGTTGCAATTGTTGCTGTTCTGCCATCATGAACTGGATTCTCTCTACCCTGTTCCACTCAGCCTTGGGCCAGCCAAATATAAACTGAAACCACCAGTAACTGTGAGCTAAATAAATCTTTTCTTTCCTTCATTTTGAGTGTCTGATATTTATCCCAGCAACGAGTAAAAGAAAGTAAGACAGAATTTGGTACTGAGAGTGGGGTCATTGCTGTGACTAACCTGACCATGTGGATTACAAGTTTTTGAGAATGGCTTATGGGAAGAGATAGGAAAGGTTCAGAGATGTCGCCTACAAGCAAAGCATTGGAAAAGCTTCAGCTGTTCTGTAGGGGGATTCTGGTCAGAACTCAGACCAGAAGACCTGCCTGTAAAGACCAAGTGAGGAGGTTTCTGCAGGGAAAAAGGACAGCATTGGTAGTTGGACTCCAGATGATTTGTGCTATAGCTTGGCTGAAAGTCTGTCAGAATTTTGCTTGTGCCCAGAGACTTTCCGTAAGACTGAGATTAAGCATGGCAGACTGATTAATCTTTCAAGAGATATTTCAAAGCAGCAAACTATTGGGGCAGTGGCATGGTTGTTATTGGCAGCTTTTAACCAGATATATGTTGAAAATCAAGTGCAAAGAGCCAAGAAGGATGATTTAAAATGTTGTGAGCTTGGCTAGAAAGGAAACACCAGGAAAACTTTGGACTGCAAAGATGGAGCTGAGAGGATCTCCATTGCTGGGAAGGAACCAGAGAATCAAAAGGATGGCCTGAGGGCATCACAAAAGGCGGCAGCTCTCTACCCTTTGCAGTGCCAGAATTGCAAAAGAGAGAGGCTTTGCCTTGAGAAAAATGCTGCAGAGACCCAAGTACCAGAATGGCAGCAGTGGCCAAACCAGGTTCCAAAATGGCGCTGGCATGGAGAATTTGTTCCTGGGAATCAAGATCAGAATGTTCATCGATCCAGGCACTTCACCCCTACAACCAAGAGAGAAGGAAGCCTGGCTACTGCTCCAGCTGGCAGCAGACCTTGGCATCATCCTCGTGACGTTGGTTTTAGGTTCATTCAGAACGCAAGAGTTGTTAGGTTAAGAAGGCTTCCACCTCAATTTCAGAAGAAGGCCTGGGAGGCCAGGCAATGTGCCCCTGAGAGGGCAATGTGTGAAGCAGAGAGTGAGAAGCCTATTCAGTGGAAACCCCAGAAGTTTGGAAAAGCCAGAAACGTGGATCATCTAAGGGAAACTGCAAAGAGGGCAAAAATCTGGCCTAAGAGAGAAGCCATGGAAACGACCATCAAGAGTGCTGTAAGGGCAGAGCCATGGAAGGACTGTAGAGCTCACAATTCAGTGCAGACTGCTTCGGATGTTCCAGTTGGAACTATGGGATTTAATGTTTACCCTGCTGGAGTCTGGACATGTGTTGGTGCCAGTGTTTCGTATTACCCTGTCGTCTGCAACATTTGGAATGATAATGTTTATCTTGTGCCTTTCAATGTTGGATCTGTTTAACTTTTTTTTTGTACAGGAGCTCACAGTGAAGAGTTTGCCTTGGATCTTGGAGACTTGGGACTCGGACTTTTCAGCAATGCTAAAACTGTTGGGACTTTGGCAACTCTTCCAGATGGACTAAAATGTTTTTTTGCACAAACAAATGTGAATGAGACTTTGGGGGTCCAGGGGCAGAATGTTATGGTTTATGTCTAGCTGTCCCCCCAAAGCCTCGTGCAATCATGGCGTGGGAACTTCTAGAGTTTAAAACTTGAGTCATAATCCACTGGGATTATGTGTTTTAGTACTAATGGGATTATGGGTCTGAGTACTACTAGGATTACTTGACTCTTGATCCACTGGGATTGTGTGTTTTAGTACTGATGGGGTACTGATGGGGTTATCGGTCTGACTATGGCTGGGATTATTGGAGTGGCCTAAGGTGTATAGGCTAAGGCAGAGAGCTTGAATGTAATATAATGAGAGACAGAGAGACAGACGTTTGGCTGTTGCTCTCTGGTGCCCTGGTTGGTCGATTGCCTCTGTTGCAATTGTTGCTTTTCCACCACCATGAACTGGATGCTCTCTGCCTGTTCCACTCAGTCTTGGGCCAGCCAAATATGGACTGAAACCTCCAATAACTGTGAGCTAAATAAACCTTTCCTTTCTTCATTTTGAGTGTCGGATATTTGCCCCAGCAATGAGTAAAAGAAACTAAGACACTCCCACTTAGGGTTCAGGCTGTAGGTTGAAGTCCTGTTAGAAATGTGTCCTTTATGAACCAGTACCAAGGTGTTCTGTTGGAGGAACAGCAGAAGCTGCCATCGGACCAAGCTGTTTTCACCCAGTGAGTGTCCTGGTTCTGCTGGCTCAGGTTGGGAAGAGCCAGGCTTTGTCACAAGTGCCCTAGAAGTGCGAGCAGCCCCAGAGGATGACACAGAGGGAGAGCATAAATGACATAAATAAATAAATAACATAACACAACATAACATAACGTAACAATAAATAAATAACATAAACAAATAAATAATATAACATAAATAAATAAAATTTAAAATAAAATAAACATTAAGAGTGGCCAGGGAGATAGTCAGGGGCACAAGTGCCTTCCTGGGAAGTAGCAAGGTCCTGAGTTCGATCCCTGGTTCTGAAAAATAAATAAATAAATAGAAAAAAATTGATTTCCTTAATGTGGAATTTTTGATCATTATCTCCTCAAAGGTAATCCATTCCTGGTCAGTTTTGTTTTGTTTTGCTTTTGATTCATCTCTTCATTCATTCAGATATGTATAGATAGATAGATAGATAGATAGATAGATAGATAGATAGATATAGACATAGATCTATATAGAGAGACATAGATCCATATCTCTATCTATCTATCTATATATCTATATATATATATATATTTTTTTTTTTTTTTGTCTTTTTGAGATAGGGTCTCACTATGCAGTTCAGGCTGGCCTTGAACCTACTTTTGTAACCCAGGCAGGCCTCAAACTCACACCAATCCTCCTGCCTCAGCCTTCCAAGTGCTGGGATTACAGGCATACACCACTGTGCCTGGCCAGATTCTTACATTTTTACCCATACTCAGAAGTGGTTTTCCCCCAAAGTCCCCATTTTTGATGCCGTGTTTGTTGGTACTAACTTTTGCCTCCAGCAAGGTTTTCATTCATGGGGACTTACCTTTCAACAGATTTTCATTCATAAAGCCTTCCCCTTGCTTGCTCTGGTAGTTTAATTTGGCTGCATGTTATTCTTCTAGAATTTGCACCTTCTGATTTCAGAGTTTCTAACTTTAGAGCTGCCTCACAATGTGTTTGCTATTTATTGTACACATACATACTGTTCAGTTTATGTTCATCCATTTAACATTTTTTGAGCAATACAGTTTGTAAGAACTTCCCCTGGCCTGGATAAAATTCAGTAACTACCATTTGGACCTTCACAGACTGCTTTTGTTTTTTGTATGTGTCAACGAAGACTGAATCATGAGATCCAAGAGTTCTTGGCAGCTTCTACGGAGGGTGGGCCATCACTCTGTAATAAACACAACCATGTCTTTATACGGATAAAGGCAACTGCATCATCGTGTGGGGCTGCTCGCACTTCTAGGGTGCTTGTGACAAAGCCTGGCTCTTCCCAACCTGAGCCAGCAGAACCAGGACACTCACTGGGTGAAAACAGCTTGGTCCGATGGCAGCTTCTGCTGTTTCTCCAACAGAACACCTTGGTACTTGTTCCTAAAGGACACGTTTCTAACAGGACTTCAACCTACAGCCTGAACTCTAAGATCTGGGCAAGCTCAACTAACACTAGTATTTTAGCCTTTTTATTTATTTTATAGGATTTATTTATCTATCTATCTATCTATCTATCTATCTATCTATCTATCTATCTATGTTATGGCCGGCTCAGTCTGCCCTGTGGGTGGGGGGCGTAGCATGTGATGCTGGGGATCGAACTGCGGTCCCTGTGGCTGCCTAAGCTTGCCTAAGCAGGCCCTTTAGACTGTTGAGCTATCTCGCCGGCCCTATCTTAGCCTTTTTATTACCATTTATTTTACCTCTACATTTGGGTTCATTGCATCTCTTCTTCAGCAGGAACTTTCCTCCAACTCCATTCGACTTCTTGCTGGCAGCCTATATTGATTCCTTTTCCTCCTATTAATAATCAAGTCCTTTTCAGAGTTTGGCAGTGTCTTATTTCACTTAGGAAGCTTGAATCACCTGAAGGGCAGAGCAATGTCTTATTCCTTTTCATATCTTCTGTGAACTTTGCATAATATAGTAGGGGCTTATTGAATTACTTAATGAATAACTCAAACTTAATCACAGGAAATGAGTTAAAATTTGTAAAATGTAAAATGCTTAGCACAGTGCCTTGCACAGTATGTTATACAAATATTTATTAAAATGGAAAGTTGATAGGCTGAAAGTTTGAACTTAGAAGAACTATTGTTACTATAATAAATAAAAATTATGTGTATACTTTTTTAATAGACTCAGATACTTTCTGCTATCATTAGATGTTTACTAATGTGGAACCATGGATAGAAACAGTGCTTTCTTTTTATATTCAGTCTTTTTTTTCTAATGGTATATCATTTCTCTCACAGTGATAGCTGAATTTTATTTTATTTAATGATTTTTCCATTTTATGTTACGACAGCTTTATCAGTGACTCCTTGTGTTATTTTTTAACTTTGTTTATTTATGTTACGGCTGGCTCAGCCTGCCTGGGGGTTGGGCTGACACAGCATGTGGTGCCAATCATGGAACCGCAATCCCTGCAGTTGCCTAAGCAGGCACTTTAGGCTGCTGAGCTACCTGGCCAGCCCAACTCCTTGGCTTATAATCTCATTGTTTCATAGAATTTTATCCTATTTGTTAATAGTAATGGTTACCATGACTTCCTCTTCTTCAATGTTCTTTTCAGTGTCCTAGCCCTTTTGTGAAAAGATCAAATATTTTTTCTTTCTCATCTAACTCTACTTAGTTTGCTTACATTATGTGTTTTTCATTGTATATTATTACTTAAAAGAATTTAATTCAGTGTCTGAACTATGTTTCATTTCTACAAGTTAATATCTTAGAAAAAGGCAAAAAATATGCCCTGAAAAAATCCAAATTACCAGATATTTTCTTTATTTCAGAATATTGTGACAAAGTATTGTAACAAAATATGCAATTCTTAGTCTTTAATTTTTACTGAATACATATGTATATAATTATTTACATACATATATTTATTTATTCATTTATTTATCTATTCTTGTATTTTAGGGAAGAGACTACAAGATGTTCAGGGTCTCACTACTAGATCAGACTCATAGTGATCTGCCTGCTTATGGCCTCCTAAGAGCTGGGTTTATAAGCGTGCACTGCCACACTCACTCTCAATTGCCATCTCAGCCTGCCCCAGGGGTGGAGCTGGCACAGCAGGCCCAGGGATTGAGCCCCTGGCCTCTGTGCCTACTTGCAGGTGCTTTAATCCACTGAGCTATTTGGCTGGCCATACATAATTATATATTTTAACTGAATTTTTTGTTTTTTATTTTTTTTACTTCTTGACTGAGATGTAGTGCATGAGAGAAATTTATACAGGGTTCCATTGTATTTTATAGTTGCATGTTGGAAGCATAAATGGAATATTACAGATTTTCACCCATTAGGCCTGGCCAGTACTTCACCTTAGACAGATAAAAATCTGTGCAAACAAAGAGTAGGATGCAGGTGTAACCTGTTGTTTGCTTGAATGTATAACAATGTCAATTTAGATTATTTTACCTGTTGGGTGAATGCCAAAAATAGTGTGTCAAAACGAAGGGTTAAGTTGCATCTGAATAGTCCATTCCTTCCTCAAGACTTGCTAAGCTAGCTTGTCTGCCTTCTTTTCTTTCCTTCCTTCCTTCCTTCTTCTTTCTTTCCTTCCTTCCTTCCTTCCTTCCTTCCTTCCTTCCTTCCTTCCTTCCTTCTTTCTTTCTTTCTTTCTTTCTTTCTTTCTTTCTTTCTTTCTTTCTTTCTTTCTTTCTTTCTTTCTTTCTGTATTTGGTACAGAGTCTCACCATGCAGCTCTGACTCACAGTTATCCTCCTGTTTTCAGCCTCTCCAGCCCTGAGATTACAGGCGTGTGCCACCTCTCCGGGTCTCTGTGACCAGCTCAGCATGCCCAGGGGCGGGCCTGGAGCAGCATGTGGTGCTGGATATCAAACTGGCCCCTGCACCTGCCTAAGCAAGAGCTTAGTCTGCTGTGCTATCTCGCCAGCCCCTTGCTAGCCTTTCTTTGCATCACTATTCATTATTTTTTTTTAAAGTTTATTTTATTTTCTTCAACCACATTGCATATTTGCTTGTGTTTTGGCCGGCTCAGCCTTCCCTGGGGGATGGGGGGCGGCACAGCACGTGGGCCCTGGAATCCAGCCGCGGTCCCTGCGTGGTGGCCTAAACTTCCCGATGCACGCGCTCTAGACCGCTAAGCCATCTCACCAGCCCTGCAACACTATTTAATATAGAAATTTTCAAATATACTTATGTGTTAGATGAAGAATAGTATGATTACAATATACATGGTGCTTATTGCAAAATGGCCAGACTTCTATCATTTTTAACCTCAGTGAGCATCATCTCATGTTAGTAAAGTTTTAAAATGTTCGAGAGGGAGTGAGTTGCCTGGCATATGTGAAGCCCTGGGTTCCATACCCAGCACTAAAAAATAAAAATTAAATTAAATGATAAATAATTGAGACAGCGCTAGCAGCAAATACTTTGTCACATAATTGCTTATTTAATAGAAAATGTCCTGATTTTTTCTTGACATAGAACTAATATTTGGCAAAAAGCATTGTCATATTGATTTTTTTGATAAAAGATCAATTAAATTCATTCTTTGTAGTCCTATGCTGAACGAACAGATGGCATTGTCATGACACATATTTTTGGTAGCAGTGGTTTGGCATAGTTTTGCTATATTAAATATTGTACATATTGGTGTTACCAAGATGTAGCTGCAACACTTGGGCAAGTTACATGTCCTTTCTGTATCTCAGTTTCATCTGGTGATAATCATCCTTAATTCACTGAGCTGCTGTGAAGTCTAAGTAAATAAAAATTAAGAACTAAGATGCATTTCTGGAAATCGTAAGACATCCTTTTTGTTTATAATTCACTTGAATCACAAACCTATTATTTTAAAGTTTAAGGAAGACAACATGTGACCTCAAGTCACCTGTGGGTCTTTTGGAATAATTAAATTTGAAAACACTTTTTAAAATTATAGGTGAAGTAGAATATTTCAATTATGGAAAAATACATTGCCTCCTTTGTCCACAAAAATGATTTGAGAAGACCACTTTTAGCATTAAACTCAAAGATGTGTAATTTAATGACTTAAAAAATGCTCAGAGGAGAAAATCTTTGTCAGGACCAATTATGTTTTTAGAATTGTAAAGATTAAAGCATATGTTAAAATAATTTGTTCATTTTAACTTTTGGGGGTTCCCCTAAAATTCAAGACACACCACTAAAACTCATACA
>PVKN010007933.1:0-25844 GCA_004027915.1 Capromys pilorides
TCCCACAAATATATGTGGGAAAATCTAACAAAGATTTCAGCTTTCTTTTTAGTGACTATGTTAATGCTTCCTTTGAATAAACACCAAATATAAAATATCAAATTACACTTGATGGATGCTATGCTACTTACTTTTTTCACAAATTCAGAATTTATCTATATAAATATATATATATATATATATATATATATAATTTTATAACATGTAAAGTATTGGTAAAATATGAAATGTTTAAGTCACACGTTTAACAAATTAAATTCTTCCATCTCGCAGGATAAGTGAGCGCAAGTGAAGCAAGCAGAGATGGCACCCAGAAATCCACCGAAAGGACAAATAATAGAAACTGCTAAATTTTGAGATAGTACATCATTAGCAATATTCACTGAAATTACATCAGCCACTACGCTAATTGGAGCAGACATTGCCCTTACCTCATGGGGACTTTAATGTGGTGGAAAAGGTGATATTAAATAGACAAACAAAAGTCCAGCACCGAATGTGATAACAGCTGTGAAGGGAAAGGACAAGGCACTGTGAGGGACACAGGAATCACACAGAGTCAGCTTTGACCCCCTGTAGGAGCTGTTAAAGATATTCAGCAATGCTGAGGCAAAGGTGTAAGGGAGATTCAGTGTGCATCAAGGAACTGAGAAGAAGAAAAGCTTGGGTCATTGGTATTTCTAATGAGAAACCAAAGGCAGGTCATTAAGCCATACTGTCACCATGAGTAAAAAAAGCTAAAGCTTTTAGCACAGGGTCTAGCACAAAGTGAGGACTTGATGTCAGCTCTTATTGCTGTCATTTTCTTATTTTAGAATGGCATGTAAATGTGCAATTATAAGCAAGTTTAAAAACAGAAATATCATCTACTTTTGGACAGGGTCAATAAAAACAATAATCACTACAACATGGTTGTAAACTCCAATTAAGACTGAACCTATGAAGGAAAGAAGTAGAATAAGAAGCCCATATTGGCTTACCTGAAGCTCCCAAGGCCAAGTGAGTTTTAAAATTCAGTCTAGAACTTTGTTAAGGTAATTTATCATATGTACCATATATTATACGATATTCCCAGCACCCCAATCATTAAATCATTAGCATTAAAATGAATGGCTATTCATATATAAATGAGGTAGCACAACTTTACATCCATTCAGCCATTGAATTTGTTTTATAAAAGAAAAGGTGGGTTTGTAGGAAGTTCTGGATTTCGTAGTTGTGGACCTAGCAAAACACAGGTCACACAATTGGTCACTGACATCTTAATGAGTTGAGTGGATTTCAGCATGGCCAGTGCAGCTGCAGAAATCGGTCTCAGCTTTACAAATTGACAGAAGTAAATCGCATGCTGTATTTTCCATATTATGGTCCATTTCACTGGCTCTGTGTTGGTACAGCTGGGGTGTAGAAGATTCAGATCATTGTGAGCGCACATGTAACCTCCGTGGCCCTGATCCATGCCGACAGTCTCAGAGAACACCCTTGCGTATGCAGGATGGGAACAATTTTCCGAGTCCTTACCCATTATTACATTGTTATTCCTGGATCCTGCCTCCTCCTTCTACATCCTTGAGTCTTTTCCCAACTTGATGGCAGTGGTTTAAAATCTACTTTGAAAGTTCGTTGTGTGGTTTGGCTGCTGCCAGAACTGCTGCTGCTCCCAATCCTCCTGGGTGTCATCACTTCTGCTTGTCATTTGCTCACTCAGTCACTCCTTAGCTGCTGCTTTCGTTCTGCCTTCTGTGTTGAGTAGTAGACATCGAAGGAGGACTGAAATGTTGTTCATTTCAGCCTTAAGATGATTTTAGGTAAGTAAAAACTAAATAAAAAGCCCTCTACTTTCTCTCTGTCTCTCTCTGCCTCTGTCTCTCTGTCTCTGTCTCTGTCCCTCTTTCTCTTTCAGTCATCTATTTACCTATGTATCTTTCTATATACCATCTATCTGTCTGTCTATCTATCTATCTATCTATCTATCTATCTATCTATCTGTCTATCATCTATCTATCTATCTTTCTAACTATCCTTTTGAATGCATATTAAATAAAACTGACTTAATTTATTTGTTCCACCAAGCCCATAATTTAAATTTATAACCTTTTCTGTAGAAAAATAAACACATTCTCCAGGAACCGAGTCAGAGAATATTCAGATGTCAAGCACCCAACATTGCTGTGTCTTTCTTCCATTTAACCTGTATTTACCTAAGCCTAGAGGTTTCAAACACTGGTTTTAGTAATGTAGGCCAGTGGATCAGACAAGCTTTCTGCTGCCATGGCATTCTAGCCTTTGTCAAGACTATTTCTTTGCGTGGACAATCAGTTGTATTACAGGTTGACCATAGGCCTAAGAGGCTTTTAATCTTTAGGAGGCCAATTGATTGATTCTTTTTTTCTTTTCCCATACTGGAGATGGAAGCCAGGGCCTTCACACTGAGATGCATTCCTAGTTATTTTTATTTTGAAACAGAGTCACACTAAATCATTAAGTTATTTATGTTGGGCTCAGGCTCGTAATCCTTTTGCTTCAGCTTTCAGCAGTGCTGTGATTACAGACATGTTCCACCATGTCCAGCCAGGACATTGGCTTTATGAATGTGCTCAAGCACTAGGAGATTGGACATAGAATCGGCTTTACCATGGTTGCTCAAAGTAGAAATTTCAGGAACCACAGCCTGACTGTGAGAACCTAATAATCTGTCTTAGTCTATGTAATGCAGCTATAACAGACCACCAGAGACTGGGTGTTAATGAGCAACAGACATTATTTTCTTACATTTCCAAAGGCAGAAAACATGGTATCAACATCTGAGAAACACCTTGCTGCTGTGTCATAAGATGGCAGAAATATTTCGCAGTGAGGAAGTGAATGGAAAAGATGGAGAGAAAACTTTAGCCAAATTCATTATTTTGTCAGGAACACATCCCCATGTTTACTAACCCAACCCCTGGTAATGATCACAAGTTATTGACCAAGGAAGTCCCCTCATGACCTAATCATCTTTCAAAGTCCTGCTTCTTAATCCTCTCACAAAGTCATTTAAATTTCAACATGGGTTTTGGGGAAAACATACAAAGCATCATAGTAAATTAAACGAGAAATTTATCCTAACTGTAGATCTCTTTTAAAAAACTTCTGTTATCATTCAAATATCATAGGTGTGTGTATTTAGCAAAATAACTCCATATAGTCCAATAGTCATAATAGTAGTGGGTTATCAACAGAACTGGCAATGTCAGAAGCTGTTGACCTGAGCCTTTTATAGCACAGAATATTAATATGGCCTTACTTTTTTTTTACCTCATGGTTAGACTTTTCTGATGGATGGTTAAGACCAAGATAAAGCAAGGCATGCACCTACAATATTTGAATTACAATGGAACACCCATCTCTGCCAAAGCAAAACAGAAAAGGAAATATAAATGAAGGACCATTTTGTAGTGAAAAAATATATATATATCTGTATATACAAATTAGGGTAGATATACAGCTACTTTCTCTTAGTTCAATGAGAAGAAAGATTTGTACTAATAGTGTTTAGACAAGATATCATGTCTGCATCTTGTACTCTGAATAAGTACTATGAAGACAACAATATGCAATGTATTAATTATTGTCACTCTCTTACCAACCTGTTTTGAATCTGTCTCATTACTATTTCTTTCTCATTAAAATTAATTTTAAAAAACGTTACTTCTGTGATCTTCCTCAGATGTGTTATTGTCTCTTGTCTCTAAATCTTGCCACGTGTGAGTTCTGCTAATAGAGGAGAAGAGAGCTCAAAGGCAACTACTGAGCAGTGGCCCAAGTCTTCAGCCTCTTTTCTTGGCTAATGCAATGGATTCTGAGGTCAGTAGCTACTCCCCGATGACTTTTCCTGCCACCTCTTCTCAGCCTACCATTTTTAGGCATCTCTCTACTGCTGAAGGATGCATACTCCTTAGCTTCATGTGCCAGGAATTCCCAACCTCCCCCATGGCATGACAAATACAGAAGATGATAATAGCTGCAGAGTGCATTTTGAAAAATGGAGGAACATGTTCCTGGTCAGAGCTGATGGATGCGGGATCTCTGAAGACCCAGGCTCTACTGGCTAATGCAAGAGGTTCTGAGAAAATCAATGTCTCAGCACGATTATCATCTACCTACCCACTTCATAAGGAGTGAGAAACTGTGTGCTATTCAGTATCCTTTACAATGATGCACACAATTGCATACTGCTGTTATCTTTACTCCTTACTATTTATTCTACAACAATTCAAGTAACTATTCCCTAAGTTGATGTTCTTTACTTTCTTGCTAGGTAATATTTGACAATTATTTCTTCATGTACAGTTTTCTTTCACACCATAGTCCTGCTGTTCGTCTCCCCTCAAATGCCTTTCTTGAACCTGTTTTTTTTTTTTTTAATCAAACTTATTCTCATCCTTTTAGCCCCTTTCAAATGTCACCATCTTGAAGCTGTTCCCAGCTTGCCTAGGCAAATTTAGGTTTTTGTCTTCCCAGACTGCCAAGGCATATATAAATGTACATCTCACAGTCATTACTATGTGGTTGCCTACAATAGCCATAGATGCTGTTCTCCTTGTATTACTGTATATTTCACTGAGTTTCTCACAGTTCCTGCCTAGCTCAGAACTCAGTAATGCTTTGTCCAGTGAACGGATGGATGAATGAATGAATCAAGACTGAGAAAATTTGCTTGTTCATTATAGCAGCTTGAGTGTTTAGATAGAACTAGGAATGTCTTATTGCTTCATCATACTGAAAGATATCTTCTTCAATCCCCTGAAATACAAAGCCTTAAAACACAAAACACCAAGCTACTGTGGGCTTCACTATGTCATTAGACTTTAGCTTATCTGCAAATTTATATTTACTTTATACATTTAGATCAAATATTCTTATCAACAGAGTTTTTACATGTATTTACTACCAGTTTCTTTCTAATGGTTATTTGTAAGGCACAGTCATCTGACCATGAGAGAGTAAACAATGAAATCATAGAACCTGCTGTATATCTTCAGCAAGATTAGGAATGAGTTTTTTGAGTCTCTGCTAGGTAAATTATGTTTTAAATAGACCATTGTCATCTAATTGCTTCTTAGCAATACTCTTTAGTCTTAAAGTTTAAAAAATATTGACTCAGTACCAAGGAAGTACTAGATTGATCCATAGCAATTATATGTTGTCATTAGACTAGCACAGAAACAAACAAACAAACAAAAAACTATAAGAATACTTACATATTTTTCTTTAAGTGGCTAATAGAAATCTTATTTCTTTTCTAGCATTACTGAACTTTTTATTAGTACGTTTTGCAAATCATAGTGATTACACATATTTGTAATGGGAAGTTAGTACATGTACATAACATGTCCTAGTTTCTCACTTTCTCCTTTCAAGTGTTTCAAGAATTTGCCGTCACCTAATTGCTCATAATCTACAGCACAAACATGAGTGAATCACATGAGTGCCCAAGTGTGAACTAAGTGCTACGTGTGAACTAAGCTGCCGTACGCATGTTCTAATCAGGATGACTTTTTAAAAAATCATTTAATTATACATGAAAACTATCAGTAATGAGGGTCAAAGTATTTGATCTCTCTTCTCTGGTGTTCTGGGAGTGACAAAGTCACACTAAAAGGTTGCATTTTTCTCTGATTGTTACATTATGGCATTCAAACAATTTTAGAGGTCAACCTAATAAAAGAACATAAAAATTTGCATAATTTTTAATGTGTAAGGACATTTAATTAAGCCTAAGGTTGGTAGTTTTTGTGCCTGAGAAATATTTCTCAAAAGCTACTATACATTCATGCATGTTGCATGTGGATTGTCTGTATTCATATCTATCTACCTATCCATTTGTCCTTTCTTTCACCTGTCTGTACACACATATGCACACACACAAACATGCATGCACACACACAAACACACATTCACACACACACATGAACATGCTTACATACACACACACAGACACACACGCCCATGTTCAATATATATCCACATGTTTACAATTAGCGAAGGTATTTATGCTTGGTTGTTCTCTGAAGGCTTTTGTAAGAGAGGCACTATAAAATCACCTTTACCATGGTGACATTCAAGAGATGGATAATAAAATGCAGAAGCTTAACTTCCTCAGGAGAAGACATCTTTTAAAATGACTGTCATATGTTGTAGTAACTCCTGGGTCTATATTAGTTCTCTTGCTAAGACCAAGCCTCTACTTGGCCTCAGATACACTTATAGATGGGTTAGTGGAGTTACTTTATCTTGAAATTAATGTCAAATTCCTGTTTTAGAACTAGGCATCAGGTGAATGGTCGGTGGAAATTACAATAGCAAGTATTCCAACTTGTGTTTTTATTTTCATTAATTTTTTTGATAGAGAGGGTTTACAGGGTGTTTAGAGTCTCACTACTAGATGGGACTCGTAGTGATCCACCTGTTTACAGCCTCCCAAGAGCTGGGATTACAGGTGCGCACCACCATGCCCAGTCTCAATTGATGTCTCAGCATGCCCTGGGGGCAGGGCTGGCCTGGCAGGCTTGGGGATTGAACCCCTGGCCCCTGTGCCTGCTTGCCTAGCTTATGTTTTTAAAATATTCCTTGGGAGCACCAGTTCAGATTCTAGTACTCCTTCTGGAAAAAACAAAAAATTGAATATTATATTTATTCTAGAAAAGGCTTTTAGATGAAGCCTTAAAAACTGTGAAGAATCCCTGCAATTTTCTCCCAGAGCATGTCTTCATTAGCATTTCAATAACTTAGACTTTTTCTTCTTTCTTTGAAATTCCTTTAATCTTTGACTTTGGAACACCTAAGATGTGCATCATGGATCATGGCTCTTAGCACAAGAACTGTTAGCCCTTGCCCCAAGCAGATTTGGAACTACACCGGGGCCATTCTAAGGATGATTGCTCATCAGCTGCAAAACCAATCAATTAAAGGCCACTTGCAAGGGAGAAATAACTTCCTTATTCCCTCAGGAAAATGTAAGGTAGTTGATTACATATCTTTAGCAAGAGTAAACATCATGCAAATAATACCCAGTAATCATTGTACACGGCCCATACAAGGCTCCCATGAGGCTAGCATTTAGCTACATGTTTGCACTGACTGCAAAGGAGACTGGGAAATTGATCCTTTATCTTGGCATGACACCACTCCAAGCAAAATTGAGCTTTTATATAAATATAGGAAGAGAAAAATGGATATTATATAGAAAATAAGCAGTGTCTCAGACCAACGCCGTGTGGACACCCAGGACAGAGAGGCATTGCTGAGACCTTGCTTAGAAAAATTTCTCCTGCCTAGGGCCTTGCACTTTGCATAAACCGTTCTTTTCCCTTGTGCTTGGATTCTACATTTAGTTCTCTACATTCCCTTCTCCCTTGGAGGTTCTCTCACAGATGCCATTGTTTCTCTGTACACCAGGGCTGAGATCAAGAGATCCATTCAGTAGACAAGGAGTCTATCTCTGTGCTCACTAGCGATGGGTTTAGATTTTTTCCTATAATATTGAACTACTTAAAATCAAGAGATCAATACTCAGTAGTGTGGAAAAGCTTAAATCACAGAATTGACCTCCAAGAATAATCATGTACTTTCTAAATAGCAAATGCAGGTGAGAACTCTGCCATCTCCCTAAAAGATGTTTTATATAACAGTCAGCTATTATCAAGATGTGACATGGTGAGACCCTATAGATCCTTACTAAAAATCAAAAAAAAAAAAAAAAGATATTACAATAGCTAAAGGACAGTAATAGAAAACAGTGTGATAAGTATGAGGTGGCATTGGCAAAATAAATCATAGAGGACCAGGAAAGGAAGAGCGAAGGAGAGTGGAAGGGGAGTGGAAAGAGAGGGGAACAGAGAGGGGGGGGCCACTTAATATTTTTTCTTTCCCTCCTCAGAATCTTTGCTTCTCCTGTTTCTTCTACCAACAGTGTCTCTCTGACTCCAACCCTTTTGCCCTCATTAATCCTTTAAGTTTTATATTAATATATTTCTAAAGAGAAATTTTCTCTGACCAGGTGATAAACCCTGAAGATCTTACTCATAGCACTTCACATTCTTTTCCTTCATGGTACTTGTGGAGGTAATTTCTTTTTTCTTTCTTTATCTTTCTTTCTTTCACTTGTTCTTTCTTTCTTTCTTTATTTCTTTCTTTCTTTCTTTCTTTCTTTCTTCTTTATTTTAATATTATGGCTGGCTCAGCCTGCCCTGGGGGTGGGGCTGGCACAGCATATGGTGCCAGAGATTGAACTGTGGTCCTGCAGTTACCTAAGCTTGCCTAAGCAGGCACTTTAGACCACTGAGCCATCTTGCTGGCCCTGGAGAGATAATTAATTTCTAATTCCATGTTCAGTGTTTATCCTCTGAGGATCTGCTTTCCTCTGGTTATATACCACATGAAGCAGATATTCCACTGTCTTTGTTACTTCTGCATCATAACCATGTAGTACAGTATCTAATATTCCATAGGTGCTTAATGACTATTTGGCAAATAAATAATCAAGAGAAGGAAAGTTTGGAAGAAAAAAAACTATAGATTGAGGGAGTGGGACTTACTCATCATGCTTTGATACAAGTATTTGCTGAGAAGTTTCTCTATGAAAACTCATTTATTTTTTCCTAGCCAAATTATGCACATCTGTAGATGGACCTGAGAAAACTCAAGTATAGTAGACATCTTCCCATGGAATTCTCCAAATGGTGAGTATTTCTTTATTCCTTCCAAAAGACAGATTTGTGTCCACGTCACAAAATGATTAACAGCTTGGGTTTTTTTTTTTTTTTTTTTTTTTTTTTTTTTTTTTTTTTTTTTTTGTATTTTAGGGAAGTGTCTATAGGGCGTTCGGGATCTCACTACTAAATGGGACTCCTAGTGACCTGCCTGTTTACAGCCTCCCAAGAGCTGGTATTACAGGCTCACACCACCACGCCCAGTCTCAATTGCCAGCTCAGGGCACCCTGGAGGTGAGGCTAGCACAATAGGCCCAGGGATCGAACTCCAAGCTCCCGGGCCTGCTTGCAGGTGCTTTAATCCACTGAGCTATTTGGCCGGCCCTTGCTTGGGGATTTTTTAATGTAGAGTAAGTACTTCCCAGTTATGCTGTGTTTTCTGAAATAACAGAATATTATCACTAAAATAAATAATAAGTGCTATAAATATTCTCATTAATGGTTAATAGCATTATTATGCAAGTTAACAGAAGTATATTTTAGATAGACCTGATTGGCAGCAGTTACACCTTGGCATCATAGAAGATAACCACACTTATGTCTTATGGTACAGGAAATGGGTTATTTTGAGAAATGCCTGCCTCTCATGAACTAAAAACTGGCCAGGCCATGCCAAAATGTAAAGCATTCCAAACCGCTTAGTTGGCTGAACATCTGCTCCTGAAGAGCGTTGAATCTGGAAAGAGAATGGGGTCGTTCAGGGCACAGAACAACCCAGGATCCATGGCAATGTTATCAATGAAGTTGAACTTGGCCTTCTTGTGTAAGTCCAGTGATACATAAAGATTCTGCCCTGTATCACACCTTCTCAGGTTTCTTTGTTCTCCTCTTTTACCCCAAACTTTGAAACGGAGTCTGCTAAGTCCATCAGAGAGTAGTGATCCAGAATTTCAATGTCTGTGATTTGCAGGCGATCAGAGCATTTCCAGGTAGTGGACAGCATTGCAGGTACAGGACCCGAATGTTGATCTGGACTGATAGCTGCTGAGCTTGGTTTGTCCTTCAGATGTGGACATGAGTTAATTCACTAGTTTCTGTCTATGTGCCCATTCTCTTGTCGCCACATATTGGGGAGTACTCTATCTATCACCATTAGATGAATCCTTCCCCAATTACTTCTTTGATTGTGTCATACACTTTGCTAAAAAAAAAAAAAAAAAAAAATCTTCGATGACCCTGCTATGCACAAGAGTTAGAATGCATTTGCTTGTTTTTCAGGCCCACCACAGTCTGGCCCTGCTGTGAAAGGCTCTTGCTGCTGCATTCTGGGATGTCAGCGGGTGAGATGAAGAGGACAGTCTCCACAGGACTGGTTCATTTTCTAACTGGACCTTCAATGACTTGCTCTGAAAAAAAAAAATTGTAGCTCATTTCTACAACCTATCATGCTGTATTGACCACAGATATTAAATGTTTCATGCACTTAGAGCATCAATATTATTCAGCCATAGGAGTCATACAGAAATACCTTCCATTCTGGCAAGTGCGTGAAGCAGTAAATCCTGTGGGCAGTTAAGCCTACTTGGAAAATTTAGACATTGTGCTCTTTCGAGAATAATATAGTGATCTCTCACCATGCTGGGTATGATCATCACCAAGCAATGATTTAAAAATTGAGAATGATTTATATTTTTATTTTTCAGCAGTAAATTCTTCTAGAAATTTATGGAAGGATTAAGATTTATATGGTAGACTAGTTTCCATCATACAGTAGTAATCTTAATGGCCACTTTTGAATTCCATTCATCTCTACGTGAGCCACAAAGCATTTGGACACTAAAATCAAGATTAACACAGTGATTTGGATAAAATACTTAAAATTTTGAGTTTTAGACTGAAAAAAATCAGATCCATGAGGTAGGATTTCTGAGGTAGTAAAATTTACAATTCCTGCTTTACTACAGATGACATTTATTTTATAAATGTGAAAATGCATTTATGCTTTAAGAAATAAGGTTCACAGCAGTTGAGAAGTTGAGGCAGAAGAATCACCATGAATTCAAGGACAGGCTTAGACCACATAGTGAGTTCAAGGCCAGACTGAACTACACAGAGAGATCCTGATTCAACAAAAAAGGGTGGGGGCAAGAAAGAAAGAAATTAACTTTCTTAAATTAAATTAATTAAACTTACTGCTGCATGATGTCTCCCCCTCTAGACTTTCTTCCTCAGAGAGGTTGGGTAGTTGGGTTTTACTTGAAAGTCCTGAAGAGCAAATGCTAGACATAACTATCTTTACTACACATTAGAATATGAATAATGACCTAGCTTCTGTGTGTCTCAGGGAATAACAGCTGGTATTTTGTCAGTATTAAATGGGTTAACACATGTAAATTAGAAGATAAATACACTGAAGGTTAATAAGGGACAGCTCGTATTTTTGAGTAAAGCCATTCCTTTGAGAAGTTGTGGTGGAGGTGGGGAGGAGAGTATACACCTCAAATGCCTTCAGCAAACAGACGGGCATGAAATAGGTGAAGCAATTTATTGGTAGGATTTAGTTCCACCTTCAGAGAACTTCAAAGTATGTGCCCTACTTACAGGCTTCAAAACAAAACACTGATCTTTAAGGGCAGAAAGGAGTATAGAATGAGAAAAAAGAGAGGACAACCCAAATCAGAGGACACAGGCAGAGCTAGAGGGGCTCATAAGGTCATTTGTTTAGTTGAAACAGAAAACTGTTTAACAGCAAATGATCCCGTCCAGGCGAGAATATGAGAGGTTTTCACAACCTGGTGCATATTAAGTTCCCTGGGCATGTGCAAGGTAAATTCTGGATTATGAAGAATATCTAACCATCCCTTGTAAGCAGGGCTTCTACTTCTTAGTCTTTTTTAATGAGAGCTGAATTCTTATTTGATTTTCTATTATTCAGATTATCTGGTATCTTGACTTCATTTTTCTTTCAGGACAAGCACACTTTTCAGAGCTGGTTGTACCAATACAGAGCTCCTATTCTCCATAGATTACCTGTGATGTAACTGACCCCCTCCAACCATGTCACAGAGTCTGTTTCCTTTCATCAAATTAAGGTGAGGATTTTCTATGGTTGTTACTCATAAAGTACAATAGAGGGAAACTTCAAGATTTCAGAGACTGTCATAAAAAGCATGCAACTTCTACTGGGGCTGTGTCCCTTGAAATACTTGGCTTTGGAGCTCTAACCAGTATGTCTGCATGGCCATCTGGAATGATCACATGGAGGTAGAGACTCATGTGTCAGGGGTCCTTATTATCCTAGCAGAGAAAACCAATCCATGTTCTAGTGAGTGAAGAAGTCTTTGAGTTGCTCCACCCCAAGCTATTGCCCGATTTTAACCTATGTGAGACCTCAAGCTAGAGCTTACCTGTCGAGCTACTCTCATGGCCCTGACACACAAACTGTGGGAGATTTAAAAATCCAGATTGGTGCTACTTAATCTTAATCATCTACTTCAACACATTGAGACACCCCTGAAGAGGTCAAGCAAGTTAGCTGGGTGCCTTGTTAGGAGTGCGGGGTCCAGGCAGAGAAGGGGGTACCCACAGCACTTTCTCATTATTGGGACACAGCACTCAATGTCTCAAATTTAAGGGAGGAGCAGTGTAGTTTGGTTCATGATTTAGAGGAATTCAAAGAATGATCAGCTAATTGAAGGGGATGGAGGAGGAAAACTGCTCAACTCATGGTGCTCAGAAAGTCCAGAGGATCCAGGAGCCAGGGAAGGAGATCTCCCCTCCAAGGAGGGCCTCTAGCATGCACCCCTTCCCTCCGGGCCCTACTTCCTAACAACACCTTATCTCTGAATTCATCTATAGACTAATTCACCTATCCTTTCATGATCCAATCAGCTCCCAAAAGCCACTCTGAATACATGAGATTTTCAGGGACACTTCTGATCTAAACCACAGAGGGAATCAAGAAGGGTGTGACTCTGAAGGGGGTACATCTCTAACTTTAGCCCTGTGCTTAGCTTCTTGGATATCCTTAAGTGAACAGCTTTGGGACACCATCACTACCACGATGTACCTGGCTTGCCTTTGCTTCCAAGAACAATTTTTCACATTTCTGTCCTCAAATTTTTCTCTGGGTTACAGTCAATCTATTTGCTATTGGTTGGTATGAAAGACATTGTATAATCAAATATAGCTACAGAGACCATAAACAAGTGCTTAAAAGAGAAGCAGATTGTTGTAGTCACTTTCCTTACCTCTGCAACAAAATACCTCACACTTGCAAGTTAAAGGAGGAGAAGCTTATTTCACAGTGGCCTGAAAATACAGAGGCATACAGGAAGGTGAAAAAGGAGATGACACATCATCCTCCTCATGTCCCCAGAGACCTGCTGCCTCTTTCTACTAGATTCCACCTTGTAGGAGCCTGGTCTATAAGTGCTGGTCTTTTTAAGGAAAGCAGAATCATGGTGAATTGGAGAGCTCAAATTTTATTCATTATCTAGGTCTTGAAAATGCATGTAGTGGGAATACGGACCTAATAAAATCAGATTGATTTCTTTTCAAAGGAAGCCAGAAATCTAGACTTCTATAGGAAACCTTCTGACTTAAAAAAAAGGCTATTCCAATTTAAATAACACCATGCTAATTAAACAAGATATATCTACTGATCAGATTTAGCCTTGAATCCCCAATTTGCAACCCCTGATTTAAAAGATTTTAGCCACTAGTCATGCCAGGAAGACCTAAAGCCGAGATAGAAGAAATTCCAATTTTCCTAGGATGACAAGAACAAGGTGAAAGAAGAAAAAGAATATTTGGAGTGTCTTAAGGCTTGTACCTAGATGTCCCCTCAAACTTTCATCTGCTAGAGGATAACTGAATTGGCTTAGCATAGTTCTGGGTGTGTATGATAAAAGGCCCATCTTGCATGTGGATGGCACCAATTAATAGGCCTATAACCCAACAGAATATAAAAGGAATAGAAGTAAGGCTGCTGAGTGTTTGCTGCCTGCTCTTCCACGGAGTGTTTCTCCCCAGCCATGCCCCTCTGTCATGCCACCCCGCCCCTAGAGCCAGCTAACCATGTATTGAAATCTCTAAAAAAAATGAGTCAAATAAGCCTTTTATCCTTTAATTTGGGGCATTGGGTACCTTGTTGCAGTAAGAAGAAAAGTAAAACCAAGATGGGGGGGGGTAATTGTAGCTCTCATTAGATTGGGGTTCAGTCTTAGTAATAACTGGGTAAGCCAAATGATCACTGGGTGAGCCCAGGTGACCACTGAGTCTATGAAGCCAATATAGGCTAAACAGATTGTGTCTAATGTGGCCACCATCGTTCCACAGTGAGGCTCAAAAGGGCATTGTTCTTAGTATGAGATCCCATCTATACCCATCTGCAGCTGCATTAAACATTGGTTAATCTCAGTTCTGCTCCTGACCCCAATCCAGATCTCTGTCTCTGTCTCCATTTCTCTCTCTCTCTCTCTCTCTCTCTCTCTCTCTCTCTCTCTCTCTCTCTCCATTCCCAGGGTCTCTCTTTTCCTTTAGTTAATTCAATTCCTTTAGAAAGCAAAACAAGTACTATCTACTCTGGGACCTACAGAATTGCACACCGGGTACACTCTGAGTGAATCGAAGGTCTGAAAGAATAGTGGCACTTGTATTTTATGTTATTGAGTTAAAACCTCACTAAATTATATCAGTAAATTACACAATCAGAGAGATGAGCTCCTTGTCACTAAATATGTACAGCCCTCTGCTTGGAGACAGATGCATCGAGGGGTCACTCACACAACCCCATCCCCATAAACTACTCCATGAGGCAATGGAAAAGAGTGGCTGAGATTAACAAAGTTCTTTCAACCTCCCCCAGATAGACTGATATTAATCTGCATGGACAGAGCTCAAAGCATTTATGCATTAGAGCGCTTATTTTAGCAAAGCTATTTTGCTTTTTCTTGCAACCGATAACCTGGAAAATGTACTCCTCTGTACTGGGATCTCAAGCGATAGTGCAAATCAATAAAGAGGTTCCATGGACAGCTTTTTTTTTGTGGACTCTAACCACAATTGAACTCTCTGCTTTCCATCCCTTGCTAACCCCGTTGTGTACAAAGAAACAGATATGCAATATAGCAGGAGCCCCAAGAAAAGGTCTGGCTGTTCTGTCAAAACTATTTAGTTCAATATTGTTCTCCATGTGGCACCATCGCCCTGGACATGACACCCAGCACGTCCAAACAGACATGATTATATATGAGACAGAAAGGCACTTACATCACCGCGGGTTGTGATGCTTTAAAGGGCTTTTTCCCCCCTCTTCAAATTAAAAGTTTTCAAAAATGAAATAAAAATAAACCTTTGAAGAAACCAGATTGAGACTGAATTTGGAAGGCCCTCCTGCCTAGTGTATACTAAAGAAACATTTTCTAGGTTTGTCCCTGATGATTTTCCTTGTAGTTGCGAAATACAATCCACTGGGAGCTTTTGTGGCAGAACAAGAATTTTATGAACACGAACTTTACAAAGACTTCCCTGGGAGATTTAAGGTCTGGAAATCAATAGATCAATCAGCAGCTTTTATCAATCTATAATGGTTCTCTCTCTTTGGATGTTTGGATGAAAATGGGATCAACGTAAATTGAACACGGAATCACTTATTCTTCCAAGTTAAATTTGTCAAACTGTAAGGCACAGAAATGACATGAAATATAATCATTTTTGGATTTGGGACCCTTCAGGGTGCACAATGATTGAAGAAAAAAGAGCCAGATGTTTCTTCGGCAGTCTCACAGAGGCTATCTAAATATTCTTCAATCCCGGAGACTTCGGATCGTTTCCCAAAGAAACCAATTCATTAGTTAATTATTGAGTATACTAAGTGTGTAATATATAATTGGCCCAGGGCAAATAGCCTTCAAAGATGGCTGGCTGGGTTTATAGAATCTGTTTTTGCCAAATTCTTTTCAAGGAAATCAGGGGGAATTAATGAGCACTACCTCATCTTGCTTCCACTTTATTTTTAATGATAAAGGCCTCGGTGTCTGGAACCTCTTCTCCATTATAAAGTTAGCTTGGCAGGTAGCTTATAAGGAGAAGAGCTAGGAGGAAATACGAAAATTAAGTTGGGAAATAGGAGCTCTTTACCCAGATTCTCCTGAGGGGGAAAAAAAAAAGCAGAAAAATCAAGTTAGATTTATATTTCCACTTTCCAGATGCACAAAGTTATCTTGGGGAGAATGTACTTGACTCCCAATTCTAAATCTTTTTTATAAAGTGCTATTGAAAGAGTCATGGCTAGACCAGGCTCTGAGACTTCGTCGGAACGCGGCAACCCCAGCATAGCAACAACATCCTGCACATTCTGAACACTGCCTTTGCTGGCACAGCCTGTTCATCTTATTTAATCCTAACAGCAATTTCAGCCTTAGTCCTATCTTACAGATGTGAAAATAGAGGCGCCAGGAAGTAAAATCCCACACAGAATTGCCAAGTAAATTACAAGATGCCTGAATACATTTGAATTTCATATTAGCAATTAATACCTTTCAGGGTTAACATATATCCCGGAAAATGTAGCCAATATACTTATATTCTAAAAGAGCGAACTCTTATTTATCTGTAATTTTAATTTAATTGATCTTCTCACAAATTTGACTTGTAAAATTTGGATATGTGTTGGAAGAGCCAAATTTTCTTCTGATCCCCCGCTAAACTCTTAATCTCTCCATTACACTATGTCTTGCCATAAACGTAGTTTGAAAAACTGTAAATTTAGCTAAGGTAATCACCTAGTTAGATGGAGAGAATAGTAATCAAAGTGGGACACATCAGGCTAGTATCTAGGACTGGTGAGATGAGCTTTTCTTCTATTCAGACAGCCTGGAACCAGGCGGAGGGAAGCAGGAATAGCGTAGAGACAGAGAACCGAGTGTGGAGCGTTTGTCTCTGCACCATGAAGGACGGAGTGCTCATCACGGAGCAGCACAGTGATAAGGTGACACTGGCTCTCGGCACCTTTAGGAGAAAGTCACAGGCATGCATTGTTGGACTAGAGTAGTGAGTGCCAGGACCTCTGCCCTTACATAACTCAAATGTCCATCTGCCTCCATCTAGAGCAGTCCTGATGAGTCAGTACCTTGAGGTTGCACCCCCGATCACTACACAGAAAACTGTAGGAGTAAAGACTAAAAACTAGGGCTGGCAAGATAGCTCAGTGAACTAAGTGCTTGCTTAGGCAAACACAGGGGTCATGATTTGATCCCTGGCACCACATGCCGCACCTGCCTCCACGGGGCCTGGAGTTGCTGACTGGCCATGGAGTCCGAACATGATGGTGCATGCCTGTAATCTCAGCACTAGGGAGGCAGAAAACAGGAGGATCACTATGAGTCTGAGCTGGTTAGTGAGACCTACACATACACACACACACACACACACACACACACACACACACACAGAGGGAAAGTAAAAGCGGCAGAGTCCAACTACTCTTAGCTCTATCATTTCTCTGTGCCTCAGTTTCTCTCTCTCTGAAAAAATGGAGCTAACAGAATCTATCTCTAGAATTTGTGAGGTTTAAATAATACACGTGTTAATACTAAAACAATCACATTCAAAGAAATTTTGTCTCCCCCAGTGAATTACTGATATTAAATTTTACGATTTTACCACCACACCATGGGATTGGTTCTACTATTGTCACACCCATTTCATGGATGAGGAACTGAGGCACACACAGATGGATTAAGTAACTTCCTCCAGTCAGGCAGTGTAGCACAGTAGGATTTGAACTCAGGAAGTGTGGATCCTAGGGCATGCCCTCTATCTTTATCCTGCACACACAGAACAACAAGACAGGCTCCTGGAGCAGGGACAGCCTCCACTGCCTCTTAGCTGTTACCCCAAGCAGGAAAAGAGGAATTTAAGCCCCACTCACACTGCCCACATCGCTTCCCCTGATGAGTTACCCCACACTGTTCTACATGGGGGGCTACTCCTGGGCTGTTGAGGATCACTCTAGTTTTCTCAGGCTCCCTCCAACCCCACATCTAGACATTCAGCAGACCAAGCAGATTCCCAGCTCAGCTCCCAGCAGTTCCAGCTGCATGGGCTTCGGTTCCAGCTTGAATCCCTTTGTTCCAGCATTGCAACATGTGCCTGAAAAGTCTCTGTGTCCAATTACTTACCCCAGTCCCTCCTCCACGTTGCCCTGGAGAGCCTGTTCTGCAGTAGAAATATGGCCCAATTGTTCCCCATCTAAGGGCCTTCTATGGCCCGGCAGTGGCTTCAAGAAGTCCCCTGAGCTCCTTGGCCCCACCTGCAATCCTGTGGGCTGCTCCATTCTTCCTGGCCGTTTACCAGCAGAAGCCCCATCTTTCATTTCCCTGCAGCTCTCTCATTTCCCTTCTCCCCTGCATCCCTTTATGACATTACTTCTTCTTGGAATGTCTTCCCCTTTTGTTCTGTGTGGAATTTCTTTCTTTTTTCAATTTTAGTACAGGGTCTACAGGGTCTCACTGCTTAGATCGGACTTGTAGTAATCTGCCTGTGTTCAGCCTCCCAAGAGCTGGGATTACAGTCTCTCTGCCTGGAATTCTGATCAAGGACCATAGAGTCTTGGAAACTTTCTGTCACCCTCCATTTCGCTCACAGCGTCTGAGTTTCACTGCCTTTTTTCTCACCGCTCAGGAGTGTCTGAAGGGCTGGGCTTGCCCACAATTTGTTTTGCCATCTCTACCTCTCAGGGCAAGTAAGTTTTACCTTTAGTGATATAGACTTATTAACTCTCTGCCCACAAAACAAAATTAAGTATAACAAGCATCAGGGGCCAGGGAGAGAGCTCCAGGGCACAAGGGCCTAAAAAAAAAATTAAATACACACACATACACACCATGTAACAACACACACACACACACACATGTAATGGTAATAGAACTACAAAATAATAAATTAAAATCACTTCTTGCAGGGAAATCTGGGAATGATGCCCATTAAGGATAAGATTCTACATCCTTTTCTTATAGAATGATCAGCCATCTAAAACTACATATATTTGTATTGTCAGAGCCCTTGTACCAAAAGTTTAAGCTTAAACCAATATATCAGAGCATATAAATATTTATGAGTCCCGCTAAGAGAGAGAAACAGCTGGTTATTTCTAAACTTTAAAAGGCACAACTATAAATGTTTTTCACAAAAGGACTATATACAAGGGAAAGAATCCCGCCAGTCGTGGTGGGTGGATGAGGTCACTAACTAGCTTGGCTGCCCTCTTTTGAGAAACACGTTAGTGTAAGAGGGAGGAGGCAATGGAAAGGAGGAAGACTGTGATGAGAACATTGAACAGGCACAGTTTCTTCAAGATATTTCCCTCTTCCTCTTTGATGCCCACTTGCTAAAGATGCAATTAACTTAGAACTGCTTATTTCTCCTGTCTAAACAAGACAGGTGGTTTTCTAATATTGCATATTAACTCTAATATAACTTATTCCCTAATAAGTAAAACATTGCTTTAAAATTAGTAAGGAAGGTGAAAATTCAAAGTGGATCACAACAGTTATTTTTGGTTATTGATTTAATAATGCTAAAAATTCAATTCTATGTCTGGTTATATAAAATGTCTTTTTCTTGAAATCTTGGCCTAGACAACTGAAGCAATTTTACAAAGAATAAAAAATTACAAGTAGAATTAGGAGCTCAAAAGTCATATTTCATTTTGTCACCTGATATAAACACGATCTCCTCCTCAGCACAATTCCATTTCATCTTCTCTTCATCCTATACCTGGACACCACATCCTGGTCTCCACTCTGCATAGTTTGGTGACATTGTCTGCTCTTCTTGAAGATCCCATTGTTGGTTCCTTTCTCATGGTTTTGCCTAGGTTCAACCAACATAATTTCTATGAGAATAGAATGAATCCATAAACGAGTTGGGGAGATGGGGCTTAGGGCAGAGAAAGGAACGCTGAACATGAAGATTCTATGACCTCTAAATTTTGAAGTTATATTTTTAAGAAAAAGGTATTTATACCTTTCAAAATATGAGGAGATCTGAAGAGATAGGTCCCCAGAAGTTTCAACTTGAGAGGCCATATTGTTGAGATAGTGAAGAAGGCACTTTATGTTGGCTGGCACAACTTAGCTGGACTTTAGCACAGGACAGTGGTGGGGAAGGGAGAGCATGGACAACCATGAGGCTGAGTCAAGGGCTTCAGACAATATTCTTGGAGAAGTTGGAGAAGCCAAACAGATGATTTGTTAAAATGAGTAACACATGTTTTCTGTTACTCTGGCCAAGGGACCACAAGCTGATCTGGCCAGATCCTTCCCTGGCCTTCAATATGGGCATGGCATGTGCCTCCTTGGAGTAGTCACTCTCAGTTCTTTGAATAAATTAAATTACACATTAATTATGATGTAAGGAAATAGGTTTTTCCCGAGTTCTCCTCTCCTGCCTTGTGTCCTGTGCCTTTCCTTTTCATCACCTTTCTAAATTTGTAACTTCATATTATTATTCCATTCATCATTTGTATATTTTTATGACTCTATAAGCTCTATAAGGGTAGAGATCATTGAATGTCTAAAGAATAGTATAGTCCATGGCCTATAGTAAAAAGTCAATAAATGCTTGACCATGAGATACATCCAATCCATGATTTCATCTTTAAAAAAGTACCTCAGAAGCCATTGCCCTAACCTTACAGAGTCCAGTATCTGGTACTAGGACTAGTATCAGAAATAGTACCTAGAAATGGTGACTAGACACTCCTGAGATGCTATATATGACATTTTAGAGACAAGCCCTATCTTCAGCATCTTCATGATCTTTAAAAACCAGTAAAACAAATTTTGAGTGAAAGCATGCAGGGTATGAATCAAACCCATTGTGTCTGAACCATGTTGGGCAAGTGTGAAGTTTAGTCCCATTGATCATCATGGTCTTTAAATTCTTCATGACCCAGAGCTGCAGCAGCAAATTATTTTTTCCCCTAGCATCTCTCATGCTTTTCAGTGAGAGTCTGTGAAAAGTTCCAAACATCCCACAAAGACCGATTTCACAATGTCTTGTACAGCTTTCTTTCTTTCTTTTTTCTTTTTTAATAAATTAGTCCTATTGTATTACAACCAGGAATGGGAAGTAGCTATTAAATCATTCCCTTAAGGTATTTTTATTTTGTTGACTCATGAGATTTGGCTCTTGCTCCTTTAAAGCACACTCAAACCATATTTGGAAAACTCAGAGTTGGTGAGTTTACTTATGTGCAGAAAATATTGAGATCTCTTTTGCATTCTTTGCTAACTCATTTTGGTTTTCTTAAAACAACTGGTACTCCTCCTACTTTGTCTTGCATATATTCATATAACTAAATAAAAGCTTTGCTGCATTTGTCAGTGAACTGAAAGCAACATCATGCTTGTCTTTTTCTTTAAACTTTCCATCTCTAACCTGATCTCCAAATGAGAACTTCAGAGAGCAAATACTCGCTGAGGTTCTGTTATTCAAAGATGCCAGGATTTCCACACAAACGCTTTTCCATAAATTCAAATGATGCAAAATTCTGAGAATTAGTAGCATAATAATGATGAATATTCCTCTCTGAGATGGACAATCCTGATAGCCTTTGAAATCTGGGTGCTCCCATGTCACATCAAGATAATACCTGTACAACACTGTTAGCATGTGACATTAGCCTGGAACTCTTGTAGACAGAGGAGAAAAATCTGCCCTTCTGAGCTTCCTGCTATTTCCTGCCTCTTGTCAGGCTGGAAATGTTTGAAGACTGCCTTTCTCCTGGTATTTCAGCTTGCTGGCTTCTAGTCCCAGATGGAACCAAGAAAAGCAGAGGAGTGTGAAAAATAAAAATATTTTCAATGTTGTTAACCCAACCTTTTAAAGCCTTAAGAGATTTCCTTTGGCTTGGTGAAAGAAATGATTAGAATGCAGGGGTGCTGCTTTTACCCTCCAGGCCAGAGAACATGTGTTCTTGTGTTATTCGTGTCATAAAATGTACCTTAAAATAACTGAAAATCAAATCATTTGCAAGTTGAGCTGAACAATTTGCCTCTTAAAAATACAGAAACAAACTATTATTCTTTAAGATAGGATCCTTCCACATATATGAAAGTTTCTAAACATATCTAGTCCTGCTATGAGTGGCTGTGCCTACAGGAAACCCAAGGTGCATGTTAACCGAGATGCAAGAGACCCATGTTCTTTTTCCACGTCAGAACAGACTCCTTGCTGAACAGGAAGAGCTATGGAAACAATAGATTTTGCTGAACTATGAGTGAGGGATTTGAGCCAGGCCTTTTCTGTAACTTTTCCTGATACTCAGAGTTCTCAAGAAATAACCAAATGAAACAAAGTTTCAATCTCAGTTTCCTCCAGAAGTTTTATACCAAAACAGGTATCAGCTATGTGTATTACTTGGTTTTTCCCCTTCTTGAACTGAATGAGCTAGGTTCTTCTTACCACATCTGGGAGATAAAGATAACCACTTACAGTTCTGGAGGTTAGTAAGGATTTATTTTTTAGAGATTATGGATCTAAAACTTACAAAGTCTTCACTAACTGCTAGACATTTTACTAGTCCTATGTGTGTGATGTGTCACATAATTTAAAACTTCTGATGATACAACTACTAACGTTGTGTTAGACTGAATAATGGCCCTTGAGGATGTCTACATCTCCATCCTCAGAACCTATGGATATAGTACCTGACAGGGCAAAAATACTTGTGAATATGGTACCTGACTTTGCAAGTATGCTTCAAGTTAAGGACCTGATAATGGGACGATTAAGATGAACAATATCTGGATGGGGCTCATTGAATCTCAGTAGTCCTTATAAGAAGAAGGCAGGTGAGCTAGAGTCTGAGAGAAGGTGTAAAGACAAAAGCAGAGGACACAAGGCAGAGAATATACGGAGGACTTTGGACATGGAGGGAGAGACCACATGCCAAGGAATGCAGGCTTTCTCTAGAATCTGGAAAAGAAGACGAACCAAATTCTCTCCTAAACCATCAAGAGGAAGCACCGGTTAATAACTGAACTTTATCTTCGCAATGCTGAGATGGACTTCTACCACTTAGAACTATAAGACAATACATGTGTATTGTTTTCAGCCACTAAACTAGTGGTAATTTGTTCCAGCAGAAATAGAGAACTAATATACTTCTTAATTCTTACCATGTGGTATATACTCAACTAATCATTATATACATGAAGACATTTAATTTTTTTTGTATCTAAGACAGGATCTACAGGGTCTCACCAAATAGATTGGACTCATAGTGATTCTCCTGTTTTCAACCTTCCAAGTGCTGGGATTACAGGCACATGCCACACCATGCCCAGTCTGAAGACATTTAATTTTAACAGACATCTTTTGATTTTTGTAGGTAAGGAAATTGAGGATGAGAGAAATGAAGAATCTTAAGGCTAAAAGTAGTGGTACTTGAACTAATGGTATCATGGTTTGCCCAATCTTTGTATCTCCTGTACTTCTCTTAGCGAAGTGCCAAAATGGAAAGAACTTTATAAGTATTATTTTTTACAAAAGCCCACTATGAGATCACCATTATTCCCATTTATAGATTGGAAAATTGAAGTTTGTAAAGATGAAGTAACTTGGCAAAGGTCATGAAATTTAAAAAACTCAGAGCCAAGAGTTTAACAGTAGACTACCATTCCCAAATTCCTGTGTGCTGTCTCTACAGGAGCTTGGGAAGCAGGCAAACCTCAAAGCACCATCAGCTTGCCTTTGGCTAGTTGCTTTCCATTTCAACACTTCAAGATTTTCTTTGTCAAATAGAGATAATAATTCTCTTTTTATGAGTGATTTGTGTGAATGGTACATAAATTTTAGCATTATGTCTGATGCATTAAAAAGCTCTCAATAAATGATAGCTGTTTTATTATATATCATACAACGCAAGAAATCCTGCTACTCCATCCACCAAAATTCTGTATTCTATCTTCCACAGACTCTTTTTGTCACTGGGAAGAGGCAATGGCCCAAACCATAACTATTTTTCTCAGTTCCACTTGTACCCAGGTATGGCTTTGTGGGACATGCTGTCAGTGCAAAGTGAATAGAAATGGTGCACAGTAGGCAGTTGTTCCTTTTCAAAGAAATTATGCCTCAGTCCCTCTTTCTAGGCCCTTTACTGAATACAGAGACCTGTGAGATGCCCGGGAACAGTGTAACCACTGGCAGGGGAGGACATAGATCCAAGTCACCATGACAGGAAAGCTGCCAACCAACCACTGACAGGTATGTAGATTATCATATGAGCCAGAGGACAAAATAACTATTGATTTTAAAGTGCAAGAGGTGATGCTAGTGGAGGTATAAATGCACAAATATGCTCTTGTATCTTCTGTTCCTGGTTTCTTCTGAGATCCACTCTGACCACCACTCTCTTCTTCAGTCACTTAATGTAGTTTTATTCCAGTTTTTCCCGTGTCATCCTGCCTAGTAGTTTTCCCTGCTCAAGAACCCAAATAGGGAATGTATGTCACATCATTTCTTTGTAAGCATCCTTCAATTAGGACTAACTCCTCAGTCCAGTAACATTTTTCTTGGCTGGTATTTTTGAAAAGTGTAGTTCAGTTACTGCTGAGACTATGTCCCTCCATCCAGACTTGCCCATTTTCCCTAGTGACTACACTCATCTAATATCTTTTGTGATGTTGCTCTTTCTTGTGGTAGAAAGGCAGGACTCTCAGTTCTTTAAATATTGATCATGTTGGGTTTCATTAGTTGATTCATTTGTTGTCTGCCAAGGTACTGCAAAGTTACCATTTTTCCACGTGATATGCACTTAAAATACATATTTGTAGCCAATTATTGGTTTTAAATGATAAGCAAAAGCACAAGCCTTTTCACACTCCAAATAAGGATGTAAACTGCAGTCAGGTCCTATGCCATTGAGAGTAGGACCTTCTGATATCAGTACATGTGTGAAGTTAAACTTTGAAGCTCATAAAGTTAAAAGTGTCTTTAGAGGCTAATATTAAAGCTGAAATCTCTTTAGCAATGATTTTCATCAATTCTCAAATTGAGGAAGTGAAATTCCATTGCATGTATGGAATTCACTTTTGCCTGAGCCCCCAAGAGGGCAGGGCCCTGAGGACAAGTGCTGCCTCACAACTAGGAGTTGTGAGGGGGGTGAGGTTTGGGGGAGTGAGAGAGAGGCGAAGAGGTAGGAAGGACTGGAAGTATTGCAATATGGTGGGTAACTTCTCTACCTCTGCCTTATAATGTTCAGACACCCAGAAGGTGATGGGCAGGTGGTGTGCCGAGCAGCAAGCAGGACATTTAACTGGATGGACAGTATGACAGCCCACATCCGGGAAAGCTACCAGACTCCTGACTTATATAGGTCAGAGGTTTCATGCGAAGCTTCTGAAGTTTCCTCCAGATACTATTGGTTGTAGGCATTGCCTGTACCTCTGTGACTATCTAGGGCACCAACTCCATGCCACCCACAGTTGATGGAATAGCTAAAAACTCTGTTCATGAAGCTTATTGCTTGGACTCTGTAAGGGAGAGGGAAAGGGGCAGGGGAGTTAAACAGAACACAATCAAAGACATCCACCCTTGAATAACTGGCTGACCCAGGCAGTAAAATGACAGGGGCAGAGCAAACTGGCTAGACCTAACTGAAGTCAAAAGAGACTTCCATCTGAACTTGCATTTCAAGTATTTCTTTGATGAATCTGTTTTCTTACTCCTGTGGCTATTTATGACTGAGTATCTTAGAGCATTGCCATTTCCAACTTATAAAAGGGACAACTGATGGCAAGTTAATCTACCAGATATTGTAGCTGTCTCACAGTTTACAGTAGATGAAGACTGGGCCCTTTACGTAATGATTTAGCAAAGTTTAAGGACATTGCATAAGTTGATCATATGATGTTTTCCTTTTAAGTGTTTTAAAGGACAGTGTGGGGGAAGTGAGAAGAGATAGCTCTTCCATTCCTGTGACAAAAGAGAATCGTTGTGGAGAATTTTGATGTCCTAATTAAGGTCCATAATGATTTGCACAAATACAGGAGCTCAATGAAGAAAAAAACGTAACAGACTGGGTCAGGAGTTTGAGAATATGTTAAAGAAATTTTCCCTCTTAATAAAATGAAAATGACT
>PVKN010007934.1:0-25866 GCA_004027915.1 Capromys pilorides
CAAGCATTGTTGTCACTAAGAGCCAGGGAATGGGGTCTCCCCCACAGCCTTCAGAAGGCCCCACCCAGTTGACATGCTGATTGCAGACATTTGGCCTCCAGAAAAAGGAGATAATAAATGTATGTTGTTCTAAGCCTCCTTGTTTGCATGGATGTCCTAAGAAATGAACCAATCCTTTATTGCCATCATTACTGCTTCCTTCCACATCTCCAAATTTTGCCTTTCTCTGAGTCCACCACCTATCTTGCTTTTCTGGGGCTTCCTAAGAAAGCCTGGAGATCTGAGTGGCTGGGCCATCTTTCTGGGGTGACTTCCCCTGGGTGTTTATGTGTCCCCTTCCTGAGTGATACTCTCCTATGGGGTGGAAGTCTTAAAGAGCACACTCACTCTCAAGCAACTCTGTCCTTCTGGGAGATGAATAAATTCTGTCCTACAAAAATCAGTGCCCCCAAATCTCAACAAATTGTCCCTACAAAAGGCAAATGCGCTGCAAGTGAGCCACGGAGGAGCGTGCGTGCTAGCACTGCACCAGCCGCTTTGCCTCCCTCGCTGTTTTGGATTCTCTGTTGCACTTCTTCATGTCAGAAACCGACTGCTGGGAATTGGAAAGTTTACAACGTGCCTATCAGAAGACACTCGGCCTGCAGAACGTGTGAAGGGAAGCCAGTAACGCACATTGTGGTACACTTGGAAAACACAAAGCCTTTAAGAAGCTGGCAATCCTAGAAGTGTAGCCTAGGGCTGAACACAATGCATCAAGTCAAGGAAAAAACAGGGCATTGGGCAATGCACATTAAAACTACAATGAGATACCACCTCATGCCCCTTAGAATGGTTACGGAAAAGAAAATAAGCAGAAAATAGCAAGTGTTGGTGAAATGGGAAGACTTAGAGCTTTGGGGCACTGCTGGGAGGAATGAGATGGTGCAGCTGCCAAGCTACATGCCAGTGTAGCTTCACAAGAGATTAATTATAGAATTGAGATCCAGCGTGATAGAACATGCCCCGAGTTCAAGGACACCCTGGGCTACAAAGTGATTTCAAGTCCAGCCTGAACTGCAGAGAAAAACCCTATCTCAAAAAGACAAACAAAACATAGAATTACTGTGTTCCAGCAAGTCTACTTTTGGATATGTATCTAAATTAACTGAAATCAGGGTCCCAGAGATTTGTATATCATGTTCATAGTAATGTCATTCCTAATAGCAAAAAATAACCCTAACATGATGCATGAACAGATAATAAGGTGTGAGTATATGGCATACATACAGTGGAATATTGTTGAGTCTTAAAAAGAAAGGAAATTTTGAAACATGTTATGCCACACATGAACCTTGGGGATATTATGGTAACTAAAACAGAGTAGTCACAATAAGACAGATATTGGATAATTTCACTTATTTGAGGCCCCTACAGTGCCCAAATTCATAGTGACAGAAAGTAGAAAGATAGTTGCAAGAAGGGTTATTATGGTTTAAATCTAAAGTAGCACTCAAAGCCTCATGTGTTTGAAGGTGAGTGGATTGTGGGGGATGCGATAGCTGACTTGCTGTTAGGAGGTGTTGTAATCAGGATTTAATACAGAACACATAATTTCTAGGATTATTTTATAATATTCACCCAAAGAATCAAATGCAAAAGAATGCAGGAGATCTATCCACGCAGTAGAGACCCAACAAATCCAGCTGAGGGCCTGGATCTCAAGGCAGTGTCCTGCACGAGTCCACCTGGTGGCCAAGAGCCCACCACAGTGTCTCATGCAAGTCTGTGTCAAGGATCTGCACTGGGAAGGCCCAATGGTCAGTGGTGGAAGCTAGAAAGTGCACACCAGCAGGATAAAGAATCTGCGCCAGCAGGCTGAGGGATCTGCACTGGGGCTAGGAAGCAATGCTCAAGGTAAGGTCCAGTGCTCCCCAGAAGAGAGCCATTGAGATGGCTCCCTCAATAAGATGGCTCCCACAGCCATCTTCAGTGGCAACCGGGTCCCAAGCTCTTCCAACAGTGAGAACAGCCAAGTTCATATCAAGAAAATCAGTGCAATAAGCTTCTCCAAGAGAACCAACAGCACACTGTCTTCCCCTCTAGGTCTCCTTTTATGCTGTTGGTGGCAATCCTCAAGTGAACCTTCCACACCTGTGTCCCACGCTGACGCAGTTCAGCTGGGTGCTCCATGTTGATCACTGGTTAGTCCATCACAGGCAGTGAGGTCTGGTTAGAAGAAGGGTCGCTGGGGCCATCCAAGAAGGGGCTGTCTCCTTTCCTAGCTACCCCCTTCTCTCTCTGCTTCCTGGCTGCCGTGATGAGCAGTTTTCCTCTCTGTGCCCCTCAACGTGCTGTCTTGCCATGGATCCAGCAGATCATGGACTCAAAACCCAAGCCAAAGCACACCCCCTCCTGTAGGCCGTGCATGTCAGGTTTGGTATCCATGATGAGTAAGAGACTAAGAGGGGGGAGAGGTGGCAGAAAGAGCATTGCTTCATGGGTAGAGGGTTGTGCAAAATAAAAAGGGTTCTAGAGATTGTACGATGACATGAATGTACTTAACAATCAAACTGTACTCTGCAAGTGGTAAATTTGTGTGTATTTTGCCACAATTAAATTTTTATTTCAAAAAGGAGAAAAAATATAAAAGGACTACAGACAGTGATGAGACCTAGCGTGGCCCCGGCTCCCCAGCCACCCCTGGTCCATGTTACAGCTGCCACATCACTCAGGTCTCTAATGCATATTCTTTGGTGACTGGTTCCAGATGACAAGTGTAAATGAGTGGGACACCTAAGCCTGTCACCCTTCACAGCTTCCCTGCTCTGGTCTAGAAGTGTCCTGCTTAGAACTGAGGAATGAATGTGTGTCTTTTTTTTTTTTTTTTATTGCTTTAATGTTTAAAAAATATGTTTTTGAATAGTAATACATACATACTGTATAAAAGGTGCCAAGATGTGATCCAAATATGGCGAATGCTGCTGCCCAGGGCCATCCAAAGGAACAGCAGCGGTCCTAAAAAATGGTGCATTGAACCTAAGAAACTGTGTGATGGGTTTCAACCACATGATGTCATCTGTAGGCTGTGAGCCGTGGTTGTGAGGACATGGGTCGCAAAGCATGCCATAAATCATGAATGAAACAGCATGCCAACATGAAATTTTGTCAGTTTCATTAGAGTTGTATGATTGTGTTGCTTTAGAGTCTAGTTTTTTCAGAAAGTTAGGAGATGAAGCTTAGGTCTGTGTTTATGATCCTGAGGCTAAGTTTACCAGTTTTCCGTATATGCAAAAAGCATGTCAATCAAGGTTCATATCAAGATGGTGATTGTTTTTGATCTAGATGGAATTGTGCAAGCTGGGTTTGTACCGAGGCACATTATAGTGAACTCTGAATGTTATAAAGATTTAATAGAGAGTTTAAGAAATGACGCGTGTAGACAGCCTGAGAAATGGACAGATGGTTTCATCCTCCATCTGGACAATGTTCTGGGTCACACATCACTCCTGCTCTGGGAAAACATGAGAGTTTGTCTGCATCCACCTTATTCACAGATTTGGCACTGTGAAACTTCTGGATCTTCCCATCAGTCAAAAAGACTATGAAAGTCAAACATCTTGAATCAGTTCAGGACATCAAGGCATCCACAATAACACAACTGAAGACACTCATGAAAGAGGACTTCACTGCTTCAGAAAGTGGCAAGAGTGACAGGATTGTTGCTTGAAATGAGGGATTGGTATTTAAGGACTAAAGAGAATGTCTTGTCTTTTAATACTTTTTTAAATGTAAACATTCACTATTTGTAACTCTCTCAGTTACTTTTTACTCATTGCTGTGACAAAATAAGAAAGAAAAGGTTTATTTAGCTCAGAGTTAGTGGAGGTTTCAGTCCATACTCCGCTGGCTTCAAGACTGAAGGCAGTGGTCCATGGTGGCAGAAAACAGTGAGGAGCAGAGGAAGAGGAGCCACTGAGGCTTTTATCAAGCCTCTCTCTTTTCCTTCCACGCCAATTGCGAAGACCGGAGCTCCTCCAAGAACGTGGCAGCAGCTGCTGCAAAGAGCCGGGCTCCTCCAAATCAAGCTTCTCCAAGGAAGTGGGGGTGCACTAGCCTTCCTCAACCCCTTTACATGCCCTTTTTGTTCTGAGTCACTCTAGCGCAGGCCTGCCCAGGGTGTGGAGCTTCCCACCTCTCAAGTTGACACAATGTGTTGACCACCATAGTAACAAAAGAGCACATGATATAAAAGTAAAATTCCCACCTACTCTGGCTCAGTCACCAGTCTCTTTGCTCTGAGGCAACTTCTGACTCCTTTTACATCCTTCCAGAAGAAATACATTGACACACACACTCTGCATCCCCTCTGGCAGCATTCTGTGCCCCTTGTTTGGTTCTCCCTTTACCACTAGAAATGCAACCTGTAGGACGCACACCACACACCACACAACAACATACACAATTATGACACATTCTCCTCCTTGCCCATTTTCCACCTCTTTATCATTCCTGTTCTTTTTTCTCCTTTTTTCTTTGTAGAGAACTATACTTACTCACAAGAAGGGAGCCATTCTGACACCTCTAGAATGGCCAGAATGTAAGTCACAGCCTTTGCCTTCTGCTACCGTGAAAATATGTCACCTAAAACTCATGTGTTGGAAACTGAGTCCCTAAGTTCTTATGTTAATAGCATCTGGATGTAGAGTCTTTCGGAGGTGGTGAGGATTAGGGGAGGTCACAGAGGTAATTGGTGGCTTTGAGGATCAGTGCGAGTTCGAGACCAGCCTGGGCTACAAAAGTGAGCAAAGCCAGCCTGAACTGCATAATGGACCCTGTCTCAAAAAGACAAAAAAAAAAAAAAAAAAAAAAAGACCCAAGCTGTCACACTCCCTGTACCCTTACTATACAATGCCCTCCGTCATGTCATCCTAGTGCTAGAGGCCCTCACGTAGTGCTGACCTCTCACCTAGAACTTCCCACTCTCTAGAACTGAGTTAACTAAACCTCTATTCTCCATAGTTTTCCCATTCTGGGCTACTTGCCCACAACAACAGAAAACAGAATAAACAGAAAAAGAAAACACTTTCCCATTGCATGTATGAAAACATTTCTTTAAAAATTAAGGAGATTGGTCCACTGGAGCTCTGTATACCCCCAGCCCAGAAGCAGTCAATGATCCAAGTTTCCACAGATGGATCATCTGTTGGGGAACTTCCTGTACAAGAGTTCAGGTGCTGCCCACAGGGCTCCCTGACAATTCTCATAGCCTCTAAAGGCAGAATAAGGTTGAAGCTGAAGCCATTTGGCTCTCACTCCTGTTTCAGGGCAATAACCACCAACCTTAGAGATAAGATGGTTCTCGTAATTAGCAGGATCTCCCACCCAGAATGTCTTTGTCCTGGCTTCTCCAGGCCTGCCCATTTTCCAGGGCCTTTGCCTTGATGTGCTCTCCACTTCAGTGCACCTGGAACTGTTAAGGACCCAGTAAATATGGACAGTCAGAAAAGTCTTTGTCATAGCTCCAAGAGGATTCTGACCTTCTGAGACTACCGACAGACCTTATTTCATTTTGTCTTTATTTACTCCTTTTCTATTTGTCCATCTGTAAGCTAAGGAGCTTGCTTAGCCCCTGCCCCATATTTATCCATGTAAAACACTTTGGCTTTTGTTTTTGGTGGTTCTATCCTAAGCCATGTTCCAGACCCTGAATCATGGCACCCTTACATTCTTCAATATGCAGTTCTGAAATGTGTCAACATGCTTTTCACAGAATCACAGAGTGGTAATCACAGCTCACAAAACCAGCACTAACTCTCTGATATTGTCTTATGTTCCTTTTAAGAGTAAACTTCCCCCGTTGTCTCAAAGTGCTCTTTTTTATAGTTGGTTTGTTCAAAAAGGCAACACCTCACACTTGGTGGTTATGTGTCTCTAGTCTCACTTAATCTTGAAAACCCCACTCCCCTCTTTATTCTACACCACTGAATATAAATTCAGTTGCCCCATAAACTTCAGGTGCCCCATACCCAGGCTCTGGATTTGTCTCTTTGCCTCTGGGTGATGTCAGACATGGCACTTTCCCTGCTCTCCCATTCCTCCCTGTTCTCTGTGAATGGACGTCCCCTCCAGGGGCATGACTGATATTTCAGCAGGCACGCTCCAGGATGAGCCTGTGTGATGCTTATTGCATTAACATCAGAGAAGCACAATGTCCTACTTCCAAAAACATTAAGATTGATCATCGGTTCAGGTAGTGACAGCCTGGTCAAGTTGCTCTTCAGCCTTCTATCTGATGTGTTCTCCCACGGACTATCACTGTCGGAATCAATTATTTCTCTAACAGTTGCAAAACAGGACACTTTCTAAAATGCTCCCATTCTTTCCATGTACAATAGGCAGAATTCTCCAGCTTGCTTTTGAGCAGCTACAGGCTCACCTTGTCTACAGGCGTCTGCTCTGAAGGACTTAATGGCTATTTCTAAAACTCATAGTAAAGCCTGAAAGTCTTCGTTCTTCTACTTTTGGGGAAACTCTCAAAACTGCCCTAAGCTGCGAAAGCAAGTCTTAAAGCGGAAGTCTAAAAATGACTGTGTTGGGCTCACCTTGCTGGGGTACACACCTAATGACCGGGGCCTGATCATGTGGTCATATGACTTTTAAACGTTCTGCCTAAAATAGAAGTCACTTAGATTATTTTATCATCACGTGCACAAGCAGCAGATCAAGAATTAAGTTTTGATTTAATGAAGGATTTAGAAGTATATGTTCCTACTTTCTGTCCCTGGAGCTTCACCTGGAGAGGCTAGGTCAAACTGGTGACAAGATGTCCTGCTGAAAGTTCTGAGAAGATAACACTTGGAACACCACACCCCCCAAGGCAGTCTCCTCTCTTCAAAGAGGAAGTAAAGAATAAGACTTGGAGGGAGCTTGGAGTTTTAACAACGCTGTTGCTGAGGAACTTGCCCTGGATGTGTCAGATCTAGGCCCGGGTCTCACAAAGGTAACTTCCCCTATCACCTTTGCTAAAGGGAGGTTGGTCTCAGATTGTCCCCTGCTGTGGCTGTCCTCACTTCTATTTGTCTACTCGACATTTCTTTGCTCATCTTTGAGCTACTTGCTTGAGGTTAGCTCAAGTGAAAGAATGATGTCCATTTTACTTTTACTTCAGTTAAAAAAGAAAATAAAGCTCTGGGAAAAAAAAATCAATCCCAAATCCAATAAATCAGAGAATGTGAAAGTTGGAAGAGCTATTCCAACGAGGCTATGAACCTGGGAAGTTGTAAGCAAAAGGGGGCTTTAGAGAGCTCATAATCTGTCCTCCATTTGCATGTGTGGAAACTGAGGCTCAGGGTAATGGTGTGACTTACCCAGGATCCCATGGCAAGGTTGAGAGTTGAAACTGGGTCGACTGTGTAGACCAGGAACTGCCCGCTCCTTTCACATTAGGATAAGAACTGGAGAGATCATGTGACTTGTCGCAGATGGGAGAGTTAGGCCCTGAGAACCTACTATCTGCCAGGTACCGTGCTAGGCATGTAATTACACCATGCCGATTCTCGAATGAGCAAGTGTGTCCTCAGCACTGTGCTTCACATGCCATGCAGCTGTTTCCCACAGAGAAGCTCATTTGGTGTTGGAAGCAGTCAGCATTTTTCATTGCAGCTAATTTATCTCCTAATGGGTAAATTTTACTCGCTGTGCTTTTTAAGGAAAATTTTGGCGCTATCAAAATATTCTCCAGTTGAAACAGCAACTCCAGATTTCTCCCCAAGTATGCCATTCTCTTCCAGGGTAAAGTGGGAGCATGAAAACGGGACTCCAGAAGCCCAAGTGCTAGCCTTGGGTCTTTGCCCTGGGCTCTGGCCCTCAACAGCCTTAGATGCCTGCTGTGTAGAATGAGGGGTCACAGAAGGTTCATGGTTTCCAAATGCACTTACATAAAAAGCCTTCCCTGGAAAGAGTCCTTCAAATACCAACACTTCTGACTAATCAGTAACTTGTCTCTCTTATTTATAAAATACAGTCATATCCATAACCACAGCAGCTTTCAATTAGAATAATATGTAATTAAGAGATAGCCCCAGTCTGACACTCAGGCCCCCTGGCAGTGTGAGAGTTCTGTGGGCTTCAGAATCCTGAGAGCTGTGCAGGATTCCAGAACCTTGGGAGCGTTTCTACCTCAATGAGACGCTGTCTCTCACCCACCCCAAGAAGTCCTGGATCACCAGGGCTAAAAGATTCGCGTAGCCTCTCCATTCTAAAATTCTTTAGGGGAAATAAATAAATAAAAATCTTCAAGGGTAAGTTCCACAAAGTTCCTTGGGCAAATTATTTGAGGTGTAATTTTCTGATCAACCTCAAAGTCTACTATTAGGAATGTGGCTTTGCAGCTTAATACTGTGTATACCTGTGAACATTTTTCTGAAACAAAATCTTTTTGTCTTGGATGATTGGCTAGAAGCAGAATGTCCTTTGACTAGAGGTGGAATGTCCCTCTTGGCTTTCTGTTGCCTACATCCCCGACTGCTCGCCTCCAGGGCCCTCCAGTATAGCCAAGTTCTCTTCCTGGTCTTCCGGCCGCCACTCATCTCTCCCTGCTGCTCAGCAGCACTTGTGAAAATGCTCCCTTCTTGCCACCTCGCTAGATACCTCATCCATTTGCACACCTCTTTGGAATTTGTCTCCACACAAGATTTCCCTGATCTCGCCACCCTGGGAGGAGGTTTATCTGGCTCCTTTTCAAGGAGGAGGTATGGTGGCTATGGTGTGTGATTTTATTACCAACAGGCATTTACTGTGTGCCTACTGCATCCCTTTGTTGAGACTGAGCTGCCAGAACAAGGGCCAGCACCACACTTCTAGAGGTTATAAATCTAAGACCGCCATGTTGGCTTCCTCTGACACTGCTTGCCTTCTACACATTGGCTTTCTCCTCTGGCTTCACATGGTCATTCCTCTGTGTCCTAAGTTTTTCTAAGGGCACCAGTTTTTTGGGATTAGGACCCACCCTGAAGACTTCCTTCTGCCTTAAGTAGCCCCTTAAGGATCCTGTCTCCATATAATTTCATTTAAATACTCCGGGCAAGGCCTTCAACATAGGAACTTGGAGGAGATGCAGCTCAGCCCAGAATATCTATGCATTTTTTAATTATAGCAGGCATTCTAGAAGCTACCGGGGCAGCTGCCCTCATTTATCTTCCCATTGCTTTACCAGAAACATGCAGGAGGTCAGGGTCCTGGGGAGCAGCTGCCCCAAAGCCCTGGCACTGAAAGCAGTTACTCATAACCTCACTGGAAACCCCTGTGCTGGTGCAGGGTAACGGGAAGCCAAGACTGAGCACAGGGTCACACATTTGGTGAGAGGATAAAGAGGAGCGATTCTATTGTGGACAGATAGGTTGGTTAGACAGAAATTTGCTACAGAGAGGGACTGGGCCTTCAAGGCAGTCAGCACGAAAAATAAAGGCTTCAGCATCATGGCTGGAGACACATCTGAAGAAGGCCAGGCCTCCTCAAGCTGGAGGCCAATGGCCAGGCCTGCAACCCTCTCAAGGCTAAACAGCAACTTGAGATTCCAGTGAACCTGGTGCAGTCCAGCTGGGTGTCAGATGCCTACGGGGCTGACCAGAGCATTTGGACCTTTCCCAAAAGTGTCACTTTTTCTCCACTTCCCTTACTGTATGGCTTGTTTCCCTATTTGGACATTATTAGCTGAGCAGCTAGACTTATCATCCTATAGGTAGGCTGCAGTTGCACTCACATTTGCTGTACAAACCACCCCTGACAAAGGACCTTGGGGGCCACCCATTTGGGATCCCTCCTGGAAATCCAGGGCCCAATCTTTCCCTTATTTCCAACAAACTTTCTGAACATCTTCTTTGGCTTCTGCCTCCACTCCTCCATGCTATTAAGGCCACCAATTTGGCACGTTCAGTCTCTAACAAGTCTGGTGCTCTCTATTTCCTGTACTGACCCTTCTGGGATTCGCGGTCCCCTGCAGGTCTAGTTTGTTTCCCAGAACTGCGCATCTAAAGACAGGGGCTACCCAAACCCAGGGATTCTCTCCTGACAATGAAAACCAACAAATGGTTCTGTGCTTGGCTACTTTCTGTCCTATGGCCTGAGTCCACGCTGAGTGAGAGGAACTCAAATAATTTTTAAATAGCCATCTTAGAGAGCAGATTCTGCTGACTTCACAAGATAAATCACCCAGAGCTGCCATTTTCCATTTCAGAACAGATACTCTTTGGGTTTTTGTCTTTTCTAAACACAGTGTTGTCTCCACTTGAGCTTCTCCGAGGGAGTGTGCCCCTTTCCAGATTTCACTTAGCACAGCACGGCAGCAAGCTGTGTGCCCGTTACCCCCATTTACCCAATACTGCAGCATGGCGTTTGTGAGGCTTAATGGCTTCGATGTATTCCAGGGCGCATTTTCTTAGCAGGAAAGTGCAGAAGCAGGCAATTCACATTTGCCCGAATTGATTCCACATCTGCCTTAAGTGAACTACAGGCGAGCTCCCCACTCCCATCCTTGCAAGGCAATGTATGTTATTAGAGAGGGGGAAAAAAAATAAAGAGCTATTTTAGAAAAGAAGAAAAATAAGGGCAAGGTCAGCCTGAGGTTCCAACTACTGCTGGGGGTTATTGTTCCTTCTTTGAAGAAGACTAAATAGCTTTGCTAAATTATGAGGCATTTCAATTCTAGCTCGCTTGCTCCCAATGCATAATCCTTTAATGTGAAAATCTTGTTAAAGGAAGAAAAAGAAAAAAAAAAATCAACCAACAGAAACATCGGGAAACCTCATCTATCCAGAACAGTGCAGAAACAGAAAGCAAATACCACAAAACCTCGGGGCGGCTCACACATCACACAGCAGTTGCTCCGTAAGCCACATGGCAGCCTCTCAGCCTACACAAAGGCGTTAGCTTTCATTTAACGCCAGATTCCAGCCTCTGGGCTAACTGCTTCCCAGTTTCACTGCAGACCAAAAGTGGCAGATCACAGAGGAAGTTGCAGCCTGCTACCTACAGCTGAGAGGCAGGACAGAGATAAGAAAACCAGAAAAGCCAGAAATTTCAGGGGCACTCTGTGTCTCCCAGCTGAAGGACCAGGTAACCAGCCCACGCTATCATCCCCTCCAGCACAACTGTACAGTAACACCAAGCCTGCGGGATGAGGAGAAGGCTAAATCATGTCTAACATCTTTTATTTAAAATGGAAATGGCGTGTGGAATACATTTCAGAAAAATGATTAAAGTAATATAAAATTGAGATGCCACATCAAGACCAAATTCCTTGCAAGTGACAAGAACACAACCTAAACTGACACAAAAAGGTGATTTTAATACAGATATCTCTATTAATAAATACAGAGATATCTTTGCTTTAGACAGAAAGAAAGTCAGGAGGGTTGAATGATATGAATCTCCTGTTGATCCCTCCTAGTTCCATGTTAATCTCTGTCTTGGTTACTTTTTTCTTGTTGCTGAGATAAAAACACCCAATGCCTCGAATTAAGGATGGAAAACTGTATTTAGCTCACAGTTTGGGGAGGTTTCAGTCCATACTCTGCTGGCTCCAAGGCAGAGTGGCACATGGCAGAGGGCAGCGGCTCATGGTAGCAGAAGACAGCAAAACAGCACAAGCAAAAAGGGAGGAGGAGAAAGAAGACTATTTTTGTGCCTTCTGTTGTACGCAGGCTACCCACCCTAGAGTGGGTGTAGCATTCAACCCATAATCCCAGCACCGGGACCATAGATCAATCTCAAACTCTATAAGCCCACACCCATTAACATATGCAGTTTTGAAGGGAACATCTCGAGACACAAACCATACCAGTCTCAGACTGTCTCTGTCCCCAAGGTGTCAAGAAGGCTGCCAAGAATGTTCCATCTAAGGAGACCCTCCTAGAAGCTGACCACACAAGTCAAAAGGCAAAATGAGTACCTGCCTATGCTGGATCCAATAATCCCCGGGGCCAGAACCAGTGTGGTCCTGCTCCTAAAGCATGCAATGAAGTCAGCTGCCCCACCAGCAGAGACAGAATGGGAGATGACAAATGAGCAAAAGTGGGGTGGGATGGACAGGGATGTTCTCATCATGGGACAGGATGAGATGCTGGGTGCAAGAGCTAGGACAGGAGATATCCTGCCAGGACAGGAATACTGTCACTGTCGTCCCCAGTACAGCCAGCGTGACTCTCTCTTGAGGTCCCTAGCTTACCTATCCTTGCTGCTTTGTCTTGTTTTTCAGGTACACATTAACTGTTTAATAAGTGGATGTCATAATGGCCATTAACTGGTAGTTGGAAACGTTTCAAGATCCTTAACACCACATAAATGTTCATAAGAATAGTTGTAACCCATGCACATCATTATAAGGAACACATACTCATGAAAAAGTTTTTGAAAAAATAAAATTCAAGCATAATGTCTCATAAGCCATCAAATCACTCTATAAAGTTTTGTTTGAATCCTGTAAACATCTCTGTAGATAAAACTTTTTTTTAAAAAAATGTGCTTTCAGTTATTGCTTCATGGAAGAATTCCATAAGGTGAAGTTAAAAAAGTGAACATTTAAAGACTATTGAGGGGGGCCAGCGAGATGGTTCAGTGGTCTAAAGCGCCTGCTTAGGAGGGCTCAGGCAACTGCGGGGACTGTGGTTCGATCCCCGGCACCACATGCTGTGCCAGCGCCGCCACCAGGGCAGGCTGAGCCAGCCACAAAATGAATAAATAAAGAAACAAACAAACACAACAAGCAAACAAATAAATAAATTTAAAAAAAAATAAAAAATAAAGACTATTGAGGGCTGGGGAGATAGCTCAGTAGAATAAACGCTAGCCTGGCAAGCACAAGGGTCTGAGTTCAATCCCCGGTTCCACAAAAAAATAAAAACAAAGCGCCAGGCGTGGTGGCACACGCCTGTAATCCCAGCACTTGGGAGGCTGAGGAAGGAGGATCAGTGAGAGTTCAAGACCCGCCTGGGCGACAAAAGTGAGCTTAAGGCCAGCCTGAACTGCATAGCGAGACCTTGTCTCAAAAAGACAAAAAATAAATAAAAATAAAATAAAGACTATTGATACGGCTACCTTTTATATTCATAAATGACTAACAATAAAATTGATTGTGACCCTGAGTATTCATTTTATATTTGGAGTTTGATTTTCTATCACTTGCAACCAAGAAAGTCTGGGCAATGCATTTTTATTTTTAATTTTATTTCAGTTATATGTGGTAACAGGCCCACCCTAGAAGAAGAGGCCACTTTGGGGTCTCTATATTAAGTGCTGGCTCACGGGGGGGATATTTTTGTGGGTGAAGCCCCCAAGGTAACACACGTGTGCAAGACGTGGCCACAGCAGGCAGCATGAAGCAGGGCAGGACGCAAGCACACGAGAGCTGCCTGCATCCTTATTACACAACTCTCGCACAGGTTATCACATTTTCACACTGCTGTATAGTGCATACCCAACGCATGTGTGTTTACCTGTGCTCAGCCATGGTTACAGAACTGTATCTCACTGTGCACTTGCACCAGATGGCAGGGTCATGCCCACAGGTGTCCTGAGACATCCATGAGCTTTGAGGCAGTCTGAATGGTTCCTCACATCCTAATGCCTCAAAGGTTGGGGATGTGTGCGCCATTTTGTATGTAACAGGGCACAAGTGCCTTCTGGCATTATAGTTAGCAAATCCAGAACCATATGGCTTGCACAACCACTTTCTCATTTGAGAAGTTTTATCCATAAGCAGCATCAAAGCCTAACGTGTAACAGTCAAGGCCTGGGACATATATTGAACAGAAGATTTCAACTAGACCATTGTGTTGATGGTCCTTGCACGTGGTACAATGCTGTTCCTCATGGCATTCCATATACAGAAGTCAATATCATTGGCCAGACACTAACCATCCCTTGTGGTCAACCATGCAATGCCTGGTCAAGGCATCTGTTAAGTCATTTCCTGGTGAGAGGAGGGGCTTATGACCTGGCCTGTGATATGCTACATGGTCAGCCTTTTGGCCACACTCCATATATCTTGCCATATGTTGGCAGTCCACAAGTGAGTCTCCTGTCTGTTGCTCCACAGCTGGCCAAGCTCGACAGCCTGAGCATCAGCCCCCCCACCCCAGGATGGCCCAGCTGTCCACGTACACATGTCGGGAGCCTTTATCACATGTCACGAGCAATCACACTGTCTGCAACTCTGCCCATTGGCTTGACCTGCCTGTTCCAATTTCAAACTACAATAATTCCATACTGGGCTGGATAGCAGCTGCTGTCCATTATGGGGGTTGGATCACAACAAAATCCTCTCCCTTCTCCACAGGGATTAGGAATCATGGTCTTTAGTCAAGCCCTCCAGATGGGTTTCTGGGTCCTGTACATCACGGGTCCCAAAACAATGTCAGTTCAAGCTGCCAATAGGCTAGCCAAGCAATAGGCCCACTGATAGAGCTACATCCCCCAACACATGAAAAGCAGTGTGCCATGCTGTATCTATTACGGGCTGTCCATGTCCATACCTAGCCCTCTCTCTGTCCCATGATTCCTCACAGGTATACAGAGCAATGCATACAGCACTGTTGATTTTCAGTCAGGGAATACTCTCAGCTTCCTTCCACGACTGTGTCGGAAAGCCAACAGAGTGCTTCTGTTTCCCATTTCTGCCATAGGCTTCAGCCAAGACCGTCATCATCCACACTGACAGTTAAGATAAATGGCAGGTTAGGGTCAATGACTTACAGGGCTTGTCCTATGCAAAAGTCCTCTTAGAGTCCTAAAAAGCAGCGTCTACTGTGTTAGTTCAGCAAGCAGCTTCTGCTGGGTCTGCCCAGCCCCACGTCATGCCCCTTTTGGTCAGCTTGGATAAAGGGCACAGCAGGGCAGTTATGTGTGGCACCTCTACTGAAAACCTAGCAAGCCTTCACACACCTTAAGTGGCATGCTGACTTGACCATATAACACCCTAGAAACTGACAGACAACCCAGTCCCCTGAACCTTGTCTTCTTGTACAACTTTGTGAGTAAAGGTTCTTTCAGACTGCACAGTGGCCCCCAAATCTGCAAGATAATCAACTATTGGCATAATACCATCAATACTAAACAGAGACACAGTGTGGCTTGGCCCAGGTAGCCAGCTCCTGGCCTACCAGGTGATGACACGAAGTTGAGCCATGCAAATAGCCTTGTGGCAACATCTGGAAGGCCACTGCTTGCCCTCCCAAGTGAAGGCAAACTTGTCCTGCCTGCCAGTGTCAGGGTGAGAGTTGACAGTCATGTACAACAACCTTATGGCTTCTCCAAGTCCCTGCAGAGTATATCCCATTGTTTTCCAGTTTCAAGACAGTCTGTCCCATTGCTTTGTGATGTCTAGGCAGTCAGTGGTGTTTCACAAACTCAACTCACATGCTGTGCAGGAGCCAGAGGTGTGTGGTGTGGATGCTTTCTATGGTTTTTACCATGCAAATCCACAACCAGAATTCCCCTGCATGGTGTCTGACTGAGTACCAGTCAGTATGTCCACTCCCACCATGAATTCAGCAACCAGGGCAATGTAAACATCATATGGCATGGGGCAGGCACCGGATACCCAAAGTAACCCAGGTCTTTCCTGCTATGCATGCCCTAGGTCCTATAAACAGTCTGGGTTGCCATGGATTAGCACTGATTAGGCTCCAGCATCCACCAACATACTAGTACATGTTGCACATTTTGGGGGACCAGTAAATCAGCCAACACCACATGTGGGCTCATTTCCCAGGAGCCTAAAGACCTGGGTACTTTGTCCTGCCTCCAACCTTCCTGCTTCCCCAGGGCTGCGCTGGCCTCCTGATGGCCCATCAGCCCATCTTGCTGTTCAGGGCGTGACTGCCTCCAGGGAATCAGCAACACATCCAATGACTGCTTGTTTAACTTATCTGAGGCTAGGCCGGCAGCCAGATCTGCCACTAACCAACCCGCCGAGCCTGAGTTGTGGCTGCGACCCCACTTGCCCGAGTCCTCTTGTCCTTGTGCTTTGCTGGCAGCTTACAGATCTCGCTTCACCTTGGTGCTTCCTTTGCACATGTGCCAGCCTGGCCACGGTGTCCCACAGCATCAGGGATCGAGTGATCTGTAAAGGGGCCCAAAGGGCTGCTACTGCCCAAACCCGCCAGCTGGCCCACTCTCCAGGAATGTGTCCTTGATGCAAGCCATCAACAGTTCTTCATTTAAGTTATGATGCTACAGTTCTCCAGTCTAGATAGTGACTTGCTCCATTATGTCACCTGAATTCTCGCAAAGCAGAGACCCACTATCATCAACCAATTTGTCACAGTCTGAAAAACTGCTTCTGGGGCCATCCACTACACAACCACAGAACCCATCTCACAGAGAGGGCACTGGATATCTGAGGTGTCGCCCGTGGGCTTACCTGTATCTTATCAGCTCCATCATCCCACAGCCAAGGACACACTTTTGCTTTGTTTTGCCAACTCCTGCAGTTCCGTGGCCACACAGGTTGTGTATATCATGCCAGATAGAGGTAGGCAGCCCCTCTGCTATTCCTCCCTGGGCTCAGGGTTCCTTGATTTCCATTTTTCTAATGACTAGCTGGCCTTGCATGCAAAACAAAGGGATTTTCCTGGAGGTTCTTCTCAGACATGAGGACTTACACTTATGGAGACATTCCTGGAGGCAGTGTTTCCCACCCCTCAAAACATGGGCTCTGCAGCAGCCAGCTGCTGCTCAAGGTCCTCATCTATCTGCTGCATCTGGTCTACTTGCTGGGCAAAGCCAGCTGCCTCTTGATTTACTAGGCAGAAGAGATTGAAGAACAGCTAAACTACCTGCCCCACTGTTTCATGCTAACAGGGAGGTATTTTTCTATCCATTGCTCCTAAGGCTTGTAAAGCACCCTTCAGGTCCAAAAAGACTGTTTCCCAGTCCTCCAGGGCCTTCCAAGATGGCTACAGGTAGCCACAGAGAAGCTGGAGGTTGCCTATCAGCCGTTCTCCGCAGCTCCCTCTCACGAAGCTCTCTCTCACCTTCGCGTGGTTTTCACAGCCCACACAGGACCACTCACCTTGATGCTCTGCTGACTATGACTGCTGTCAATCCTTAGAAAGGTTGCTATCACATACTTACATTCTTGTATGGGGCCATAACCAGTGCACATGTGTTCACCTATGCCATCATGGTTACATAACTATAACTACTGCCGACTGTGTGCTTGTGTTTGACAGTGAGGCCATGTCTTCAGGTGCTTCAGCTCCCCCTAAGCTCTGAAGCAGTCTCAGTGTTTCTTCACATCCAGGTCCCCAAGTCTGTTGGAGGGAAGTAAGTTCTTATTTCTCCCTAATAGGGGAGGACCTGGTAGCTGAGTCTAAAGAGGCAAAGGCTGAGCTTCTGGCCAAGGCCCCTTCCTCCAGGAACAGAGCAGAAGCCGAGGCAAAGGCCCCTGCAGGCCGGTCAGCACATGTGCCAGCAGCCTACCCAGGTGTTCCATCTGCCTCCCTGCTGCACAGGGGATGCTAAGGAGCTGCAGGCAGTGGTGCCAAAGGCTAGCATCAGCTGCAGGAGGGCTCGCTGCCCTTGGCAGGTGTGAGCCAAATCCTTGAGTGAATGTGCTGTCTGGTCCGTGGAGCTCAGCCCAGGGCATCTGCTGATGCTTCTGAACCCAGCATTCCTGCGACAGAGAGCACTTCCAGCGTGCTGCACACACTGGCCTTCTGAGCCCCCGAGGGGCTGCCCTGAGGATCACCCTCTCCAATCCTGTGCTGTGCAATCCCTTCCTCTTGGCCTACCTCTTAGATGAAAGCCCAGGCCATGTTTATTCCTCAATACCAGTATATTATACACCACTAAAGGCAAGCCCTGTTTTTATTAGATTAGAAAGTTTCTAAGTGTTTTTGGTTTCTGCAGGGACCTGACTGGGACAGGATGTAGTCTAAGCTAGTCAGCCACTTAAGATGAGAGCTGCTCCCTATGACTTTGTGTTCAAGTTTTCAGGGAACTTCCTGCTTAGATTTCTTCAAGTTTCTTACAGTGAGAGAAAACCCGGCAACTTGTCATTTTGGGGTGGGCACCACTCTCTTCCCTCAGTAAGTCACCCCTCAGGTGTCCTTCCATCCAGCAAGAGAAAGAGCACCAGGTAGGAAGACAAGCCAAGTCCAGAACAGCTAAGGCCCACAGTGGAGCAGTACCAGGGTTTGCATCTGCCCAGGGTCAGCAGACACCTTACTTCTTTAAAGGTTCTATTCCATCTTATTTTAATTTTGTTTGTGAATTTGTTCCATCTCCCCCCACCCCCCCCACACACACCTTCAGCATGTTATGCCCTTCTTCATTTAAAAACAAGGGATCATCAAATCCCTTTAGAGGGAAAACTAAACTGAGAAAACAGGAAGGAAAACAAGGATGAGGAAAGAACAAGATGAATGAAAAGGCCTCCATATGTTGTTCCACAAGGCCATAGGCACTTTTTAAAAAGCCAGATCACACACTGTTGAGTGTTTTGGTTAGCTAATACATACTTCAATGTTGACAGGACAAAAGTATCAACTGTTGCTATTTCTGGAATTTTAAAACTGCCAATTCAGGTTTCCCTGAAGAAGACACCATTTGGCATTGAAAATGAAGGATGTGAACCTTTTCCAGCAACAGTAAGAAATGCTGTCAGTTTCTGCTCGCCCATTATAACTTCCTTCAACAGGGACACGCTACACCACGGTTCCCTGACAGTGACTCTTTGAGGGGGTTAATGTAATCCAACCACATAATTTGCAATTCTCAAAAGGCCTGGCTCAATCCAAAAGGGCTCAAAACTGGACAAAGTATGATCGAGCAATCTCTAGCAGTCTTTGGAACATTTCCTAGGGTCTGTGTGGTCAAAACTATTTTTACAATACTACTGTGGCCTTTCACGAGTGTGCAGACGTTTCCCAGAGCCATGTAGAGGCACTGCCGCAGAGCCAATGCAGAGCGGATGTGAGAATTCAGCTGTCTTTTAAGCCTGGCACTAAAGAGGTCTGCAAATTATCTTTCGTTTTGACAAATTTTTCACATAAAAATACGTCCTGTTAATTTATATGGATTATTAATATTCTTAAAGGATGCAATGTTTTTAGTTTTGTTTCAATTTCTAATACAGTAAATATCTATTGAAATAACAGAATCACTGTGGAGTTTCTGGAAATTTTTAAGAGTATAAAATTATCTTGAGACCAAGAAGTTTAAGAACTACTGGTGTAAAGACTTCTTCCAATGGGCCAGGGAGGTAGCTCAGAGGTCTAAGCGCCTGCCTGGCAAGTGCAGAGACTGGGGTTGGATCCCTGGTACAATGTATAGTACCAGCCCCACCATGCCAAGCTGGCCAGCATGACTGGGTGTGGTGGCACACGCCTATAATCCCAGCCCTGGGGAGGCTACAACTGGAGGATCGCTATGAGTCTGAGCCGTGTAGTGAGACCCTGTACCAGATACATAAAATAAAATAAAATAAAATAGTTCTTCCAAAAGATGCTGGGAATCACAGTCACTCAACTGTGGAAGATGTTCTGTGATCCACACACTTAGAAAATGTTGTGCCTGTCCTGGAATCATATTAGAAGCCAATACACCTAACCAACATCCGAACTCTGCTTTCCAAGGCTCCCGGCTAAGACCCCCTTTCAAGTGCCTCTCTTACTATTCTAGGGCTCACATGGGGACTCATGGTGACCAGCGAGGCCCCCCGAGTCAACCCCCAGGTACAGCAGCTCTTGAGCTCATTACGGTCAACTGCAGACAGCAGTCTAAAGTTACCTGTCTACCAATGTGAGCATGACCCCATCACAAACACGAAGGCAATGAACAGGAAATATAGCTCCTTTATCTCCACAGAGAGGTGAGCCCAAGTCAAAGACCCCCGCTCTAGAGACCAATCTGAGCCTGTGTGCTCAAAGCCACTCAAGCAAGGACCTGACACTCAGACACAGTCATTCTAGTGTGGACATCTTCCAAAGCAGATGGTGCCACACACTTGCCTCACTCATAAAGACAGCTCAATTAAACATCTGTGGAAGGCTGACTGTATATCACATAATTTCTGGGTGCCCCCTCCAAGGAAAACAGTGGGCAAATGTACCCCTAATTAGCCAACTTCCTCTACTGGGTTGTTAACTGGAAGTCAATTAAATGTTCGGGAATGCTTGCCAAAAATGATGACTTTAGTTTCTGAACCATCAATCTTACTTCTTTTTGACAGTAATTACATAATTGGGCCAGTCATATATTAAGAAAATGCTAAGCTCCCAGTAATAAAATCACTGAATGTCATCAAGCAGCTCATTTAAGGCCCTCTGCTGTAAAATGGAAAAGGTATCTCTTCAGCAGCATATCCTGGTAAGGGGCTGGGCCTGATACAGAACACGACAGAATAGCACAAGAAAGAAAGGTAAAGAAAAGAGGAAAGGGAGGGAGGAAAGGGAGGAAGAGAGGAAAGGAGGAGGAATGGAAAGAGTCAAGAAAAGGAAAGCAGAATTCTCACTCACCTTTGTAGCACCTCGTAAGGCACCTTAGAGAACTGGCACTCACTAAATGTCTCAAGTATTTACGTTTAAGATGTTTACTTCTACACAAACAGACGTGTACTGCACAAATGGCAGTCAACCATAATCTAATCCAACAGTGCTTCTTGACGCTACAATCTACTTACCTTGACACAAAAAGATTTACAAAAAAATACACTGTTATAAAACAAAACAAATCATTTTAATAGACATAGTTTCTTCGGTTGATTCACCCTGATTTGTACTATGCCCACGCACCCATGCAGTTTGACCTGCTTTCTAGTTATTTATTTTTCAGCATGGAGCATTCTTCAACAGGAGATCGTTCAGCTGAACTGTTTATTCTTAAACAGCATGAGCACCTTGTCCTCAAAGAGCTTTATCAACTTGAATATTTTGAAAGACCCCTTTGAGGCAGCTCAGCAGGGTGGTTCCTCACTGAAACATCCTATTTGGAAGATGGCAGAGAGGGTGTGCATCTCCTCAAGCTCACGGGTTGCTCATATTCCTATCACAGTTCAGGAGGCCATAAAGACTGCATAATAAACAGATCTCCAGCAAACTGCCCCGTAAGACAGCTTATTTTTAGAAAGTCAACCAAATCATGCAAACGTTCCTCACAGTGTAATGTGTTCCAGGGTTCTTTTGATATTTAAGAAGGGAAATATTAATCCTGGTGCACAGGCTTTTATGACAAGTATTCTTATTGATGGCATTACAGGGTTTTCTTCTCCAGCCGCCCTTCCATAGTGAAGTGATTTATTGTGTTCGAAGCAGAGTCGAAAGCATGAAGATGTCTACTTTTGCAATCACGGCTGGTGACAGCCTTCTCATTTCCTGCCAAATGGATCAGACCACACTTTTAACCCTACGGAAAGAAACATGAATAAAACAGGATTCATTTTGAAATACCCTAGTGCTCCCCCTAACTCCAAGCAAACAAAATGACACTGGAATTGAGCTGTGCAATTTCCATGTGACCAAGAAGAGAGCACCAGCTGCAGAGGCTGTGGGGAAAGGGCTGGGAGAAACCGCCCCACTGCGGCGGGAAGATATGTTTCTGGCCTTATTAGAAAATAAACAACTAGAAAAGAATGTTGCCACAGATACAAGAGTTTTGGTTAAATAAGCTGGAAGCCTCTCATTGCAGGCCAACTTGGATCATCTTGAAGGAATTGCCCATTCACCCATCCAGGGAGCTTTCCAAGCTTTTTAGATAAAGCTGAATCTCACGTCAATTAAGACAGCCAACAAGTAAGAACTATTTCCCCATGAGGGTAGTGATTAAATTGGTGCTTGGTAAATAAGTCTGCAAAGCAGCTATTCACACTTCGCATCTAATTACACACCGGTTACATTTTTATGCCCACTTATCAGGTGTTGCAGTGGAATCCAGCAAACCTGCAAAACATACTCTGCAGAAGAAAACGAAGGCTTAGATGGCATCTATAAGATGGCTCTATTGCAAAATAAATTGCAAAAGCAAGTCTCTAAGCTAAACAGCATCGTCCTTCTCTCCACAGCAAAGCAAACACACAAATCACAGCAGTACAAACGAGATTCGGCTTTGACTTCTTTTAAGCTTACCTGGTGGCTGCACATCCTCTTGAACAATCCCGGCCCGATTTATGGCTTGCTCCTTCTCTGAGAAACACAACAGAACAATTATTCTTTAAAATGCAGGAGGGCACAATCTTTGCAGTTACATGGGCCAATGACAAGGGACAGTTAGGAACAGTATTTATGAGTGCTTTAAATGCAGTGATGCCATGACTCAAAGCTTTTAATCTGTGGAAGTTAGATCCTATAAGGCCAAACGATGTGGTATATTTTCAGAAAAAGAAAGAAAATCATGCTTTAAAGAAAAGCTCCCAACTAACATCTTTTTCCTATGATCTCAGCATTTTGGAAAGGCAACAAAACAACAGAAAAACAACAATTTTGAAAGGACTGGTGGGCATGACATTATGAGCGGAAGGCTGCTGGCATGGAGGAGCGCGCAATTAGCAAGAAAATGACGTGGCTGATGTGTCCTGCACGCACTCCACTGAATGACTCGACTCAGAGCTAAAGATGCTATGTTTTTAATAGGAAATAGAGCAGAAAATTAATCTTTGGGTGGGTGGCTTTGGTTTGGATAAGTGAAGCTTCTCTAATGGACTGCAGGTGCCCTGCCAATTAGCAATTGCGCTGCAGCAGGCCAGGCTCTGTGGCGATGTCCAACGGGCCAGGCCAACAGAAACTGGGCATTTTATAATGGGCTTCAAGCGCTCTCACACACCCTCCTAGGAGGTTGAGAATAAACCCAGGTCTGTGGCAACAAGGACTTGTTAAGGTCTCTTGACAAGCAGCACTTTTTAAAAGACTTGGAGCCAAAAAACACTTACTAATATAGTAATTAAAGGTTGTAATCAGATCTTTGTTTTAATCAGACTGATAGTGTTTCTTCAAATCTACACTTAGCTCTTGTTAAACAAGAAAGGAAGTTTCAATTATCCAAGCCTAATACTAAATATTGGGCCCTTTACTGGGTTCTTATAACCAGGCCTACACACACAGGCCTACAGGTACAAGAAACGGGGATTCACTACCTCTGATACTGCTCTAGAACATGACAGGGAGTCAATCCAAAATGACCTACTTGATAGATCCACCAGTGCTAAATTTTGCTTAGCAAATAAAACACAGGGCATGGAGATGACCAGGGTCCTACAGGCAATCCTGAGAGGGAGGGGCCACAAGACAGCACAAGGAGGCAAATCTTAGGGGCTGAGAGTGTCACTGCACCTCTGATCGCAACAGGTGAACTGCAACGGGATCCTCCTGGTAAAGTCACTGAACACCAATAAACTTCTTCTAAATCAAGAGCAGAATGTGGAGCTGCTTAAGAGTTACACTTTTTGGAACAGCTCAACACAAAACGGGTTTTCACTTCCAGGGACACTAAGCTGTGGAAGGAGCGAGCCCTACCAGGCTGTCGATACGTAGGTCTCAATGTGCGGATGTCCCAGCACACTCGGAAAATGCTAACTAGGTCTGCTCTCAGCCTTGCCAGGAGCCAATATGGACAGCCGTCTCCACACCTGAGCCGTTTTTCTCTGATATAATGAAAATAGGAAGCAATGAGTTTTGAAAATTGTCAGAAAGTATTTCTAGATGTGTGGGTTTAAGAAAATCCATCACCATGGCGTAGGAACCAGCTGCCTGAGAGGCAGGTATGTACAGCCAAGGCGCGGGCAGGCTGCCAAGCACGGGCGGAAGCTGACTTCCGGCGCGGGCACAGAATGTCTAATTGTGCTCTAACCTCTTAGGATGCAGCGCAGAACCCAGGGCGAGAAAAGAATCCCTGTCTTCACACTTTCTTGCTAACTGCTAATGAGGTTGGAGAGAGGCTGGGGATTTCTCTCAAATAGAGCATAATCTCTTTATAATCCTCATCCTCATGCAGCCACCTCGACAGGATGGCTCGGACAGGCAACTTGAACTGGTTCCTACTGAGAGATAACCAGGTATTAGCAGCTGGTCTACATCCGCTGGTTTTTTTAATCCATTAATGTATTACAAATACTCTCAGGCCAAAGCTGTCTTATGTAAATTGACGATACCACACAATGACTATTTGTGAACGCAGAATACGCTGAATGGAAAACAGAAAGTGCTCTTGACGGGGCTGACAGGTTTCTACAGCATTCTGCTGTCACCAGAGAGAAAAACAAATGTGCATAAACCCCAGGGAAAAGACAATGGCAGAGCCAGGGGGTTAACTCCATGAACTCGGAGCTGTCTAGGGACCTCAATCCTGAGCACATTTCCACCAGGAGTGAAGTGATTAAAGCCCAACCCTGGCACTCTAGGTTGAGCGCCACCAAGTCTCCACTCCAGTGGCTGGGCAAGCCCAACTCTGCCCCCTGGTGCTAAGGCAGTGGCTTAATTTGTGGCCTTAATTGACAGTCATTACCTCTAGTCACAGGGCCAAGGTACACTATTAAAGCTGGTAATACATGTCAGACTGATTCTCGTATGGAAGCGAAAGCATCGACTTCATAATTCTTAGGTCTTATCCTTGCTGTGAAGGTCCTTATTAGGAAATACATCCAGTGAGTGACTTTTTACTGTGACAAAGATAATCACACACAAATGCTGCCCTCTGTCCCTCTCAGCAACCTTATAACTGTTAGTGGGGGCTGCTCTTGAGAGGAGCACGTGGTAGAAACCCAAAGTACCCAAGCAGATGAGACCTCTGCGGGAATCCACCTCCCCCACCCTCTCCTGCCAACGAACAGCTGAAATTAAAGCAGCTCGCATCTCTGTGGAACTGGGTCGAATGGCAAAATGCGAACAGGTGTGCATTAGAAAATAGTGTTGTATGGGTGTTAAATTTCCTAGACTGAGTGACTGTATTATCATTACGCAAGAGAATACCCTGTTCCTGGAAAATCCAGGAATGAAAGCTCCCCTGTTTTCAACTTATACGTGTAATTCTTTATGTACATAGGCATCTATACCATTTATGAGTATGAAGGCAAATGTGAATGTTAACTGATAACTAGGCGAAGGATATAAAGGAATTTATTACACTACTCTTGGATCTTTTCTGTTAGTTTGTATTTTTTCTATATAAGGAATAAGCAACTGCTAAATATATACCTAAGAAAATCTAACAGTGGGACGTTCCATGACCACTCAGAGTGTCTGTCTTTTTTATGACAGCAAATATAAATGTTTAGAAAAAAAATCTTTCTGCTTCCATTTGGCTGCTCTTGGCTGGACCCTTACTTGTTTGTCTACAGGGAAATCCTGAAGTAAGTGGCACTGGTGGCAGGTGTGACACATAAGGCCATGACAGCAGGTGTAAGCCAGGGTTGAGGAGACAAAAGGCTGCCACAGCAGGTGTGAACCAGCTGGCCGAAGGGACCAGATGGCATCGCAGCAGACATGAAGCAGAGGCTGAGGAGAAACCACACCAGAAGGGCAAGCCGACGCTGAAAGGACCCAAACAACCTTAACAGCAAGCACAGACGAGGTGACTGAGGGGACAGTAACGCTAACAGCAGGTGACCCAGAGGCTGAGCAGAAGCCACACCACTAAATCAGTAACCAGGGGCAGAAGGGGACCTGAACAGCACCCCAGCAAATGTGAACCAGAGCCTGAGGAGGAGCCTCACGCCCCAGCGGCACAGTGAACCAGCTCGCTGCAGGGAACAAACGGCCTCTCAGATGGTTGGCTCCTACTGGGCTGTAATCACGGCCGTTTTCTCAACAGAGCAGCTGGGGGAATGCAGGGAGCCTTGTAGTGCCAATCAGAAAACAAGGCTCGAGCCTGTGCATTTCGCTCCATTTTATGGTGAAC